>JANAVB010038613.1:2513044-2540377 GCA_029216955.1 Iris pallida
TAATTTAGATGTTTAAAACCCTAGTGTAGTGTATCTATATGTGTGCTGACTGAGTTTCAAGTTTGGGGTGATTTGGTTAGAGTTTTGGTTCTCGATTTGGGTTTGAGGTGAATGGGTCTGAAATATGTTATAGGAGTATGTAATGTTGTGTGAAATGAACTGATTTTCTTTCTTTTCCTTTCCTATTTGACTGAACACAGTAAATCCCCTTACTATCCAGATTGGACTGACCTATAGTTCATATCACTCACTCACTCACTCACTCACTCACTCATTCACTCTTGCCTAGGTACACACACGCATATAGCCTAATACAAGCATGTTAGCCTCCCTCATATACACGTATAAGTGACTGTCACATGTAACAGTCAACACACTCACCCCCCATTCACATGTGCATGTACACATACCACCCACTCTCTACTTCTCTCTCTCTATATATATATGTTTGATAGATGGTATTGTATACATATATACATAACTATATCATGTAACTCATATGTGATATAGGCATATAGCCTATGTTAGAGTGTCTAAATATATGAATGCATGAAAGTTGCCTTGTCTTGTAATATAGGCATATAGTATATACATGCCTATATATATATTATATGTATATATCTATATAGATATTACTTGTGTGTGTGAGATAGCTTGAGTTGACTTTGGTCATTATTGGTACTTGAATTGATCGGAACAAAGACCCCCAATGTCGGTATCGGTCAATATTTGGTATCGGTCGGTATCGGATCGGAACATGCCAAACCGTATCGGTATCGGCCGTATCGGATCGGTATCGGCCGATACTTTAAAATTATATGAAATAGTAGTCACCCCCAAGGTTGACTATTTTTACTGAAAGTCAAAGTAGAGTAAACATCTGACCTAGATTGGACTAAGAGTTGACAAAGTCAACTATAGGTCAACCCTTGACCTAGATTGACCTTGTTTGACTTTGTTTGACTTAGCTTGACCTTGTTTGACTTTGTTGTCTTCATGTTTGTTAAATGACACCCAGATACTAGTTTTAGTTGTTTAAATGACACCCTGATACTAGTTTTAGTTTCAGTTTGCTTTGGTAACTCACTATTGCTCATTACTTGGTACTAGTTTTAGTTGATTGTATTTTTTTAAGACTAAACAAATGACACCCAGATATTACTTGTGTGTATGAGATAGCTTGAGTTGACTCTGGTCATTATTGGTACTTTAATTATAGGTTAGGCTTGTATAGCCTTGAATGGTGTGTGCTAGCTAGTATTGGGATACCAATAGCGATAAGGTAAAGGGTACCTTGATAGGTAATGACTAGAAATAGGGTATTTGACTTAGATTTGACCTTGTTTGACCAAAGTTGACTATTTGACCTAGTTTGACCTTGTTTGACTTTGTTTGACTTAGCTTGACCTTGTTTGACTTAGTACAACCTAGTTTGACCTAGTTTGACCTAGTTTGACTTTGTTTGACTTAGCTTGACCTTGTTTGACTTAGTACAATCTAGGTAGTACAACCTAGTTTGACCTAGATTGCATATCATTGTTATTAGTAACTGTCCGCTACTAATGTGTGTCCCATAATAAGACATAATATACGAATTTGTGCCTGTTGGATAATGTGTGTCCATCTTTGCAGAATTATTTCCAAATGATATGAATTACTACTTGCGGAATCGTTCATGGATGTACAATCGTCGTCCTGATGATATGTGTGGTGTGCGAAATGAATACATAGCGGAAGTAGAGCAGTTCCTGCAGTTTGCTAAGGCGTTCCCTCAGTACATGGACGGCACCAAAATTAAGTATCCGTGTGTGAAATGTCATAACGTGAAATATTATCCAGAAGTGGAAGTGACATATCATTTGTACTCGAGGGGTTTCATGCCTAATTACTATCAGTAGACCGTACACGGAGAACTTGTGTCTTTAGCATCAGAGCCGGAGCCTTATGTTGAGTCGTATATGTATGCGGGACCTAATTTTGTTTCAGATAATCAGGCATACGACGACGGGTGCGTGAACATGGTTTTCGACGTTGCGGAGCCTAGTTTCGTTCATGATGCACCTGAGGAGGCACCGAACGTCGATGCTGCACAGTTCATGGAGTTGTTGGAGAATGCAAGGACTCCATTGTATCCTGGTTGTGAGGATCATTCACCGTTGGAGGTGGTTACAAGACTGTTGAGCATTAAGTCAGATTTTAACATGTCGCAAGAATGCTACAACCGAGTGTTGGAGTTGATTATAGAGATCTTGCCGGCGGGTGCTAAGTTGCCTAAAGACTTCTACCAGTCTAAGAGGATGGTGAGATCGCTCTGGATGGGATAAGAGAAAATCGATTCCTGTCGCAATGGGTGCATGCTGTACTACAAAGACGACAGGGACGCAGATGTGTGCAGATTTTGTGGTGCTGATCGCTATAAGACAACTAGTACATGAAGGTCTACCGGTGCAAGAAGATCGACCGATTCAATGTACTACTTGCCTTTAACGTCGCGGTTGCAAAGATTATTTATGGTGAAAGAGACGGCCGAAAATATGAGTTGGCACATGCGAGAACAGATTGAAGGAGTGTTGGATCACCCATCCGATGGAGAAGCATGGAAGCACTTTGAACGAGTGTATCCAGATTTTTGCTTCAGATCCGCGAAATGTCAGGTTGGGACTATCTTCTGACGGTTTTACTCCTTTTGGTCTTTCGGGATCCCAGTATTCGTGCTGGCCTGTGATTGTCACTCCGTATAACCTACCGCCTTGGATGTGCATGAAGACTCAGTACATGTTTCTAACCGTTATAATTCCTGGTCCGAACAATCCCAAGAGGAACATTGACGTGTACTTACAGCCTTTGATAGATGAGTTGAATCAGTTATGGGAAGTAGGCGCTAACACGTATGATGTTTCCAGGAAGCAGAATTTTCAGATGAAGGCTATCCTTATGTGGACCATCAACGACTTTCCGGCCTATGGAATGTTATCTGGATGAAGCACTCATGGCCGTCTCTCATGTCCGTATTGCATGGACCGTAGTAAGGCTTTTCGCTTGAAACACGGCAGAAAACCGTACTTCTTTGATTGTCATCGGCAATTTCTGCCAAAAGATCATCCGTTCAGAAGAACATGAATGCTTTCCGTGCCGGCGTTGTAGAGAAGGGTGATCCACCGCCAAGGTGGTGCGGAGCCACGATATGGGAGGAGGTTAAAGATTTTCCAAGTGTTATAGAAGATCCTACAACTGGGTACAAGTGCGATAGATTTGGTAGAGTTCATAACTGGACAAAGAGGAGCATATTCTGGGATCTGCCATACTGGAGTACCAATCTGATCAGACATAATCTTGATGTCATGCATATTGAGAAGAATGTGTTTGATAACATAATTAATACTGTGATGGACGTAAAGGGAAAAATGAAAGACAATCCCAAGGCCAGGTTGGACTTAGAAGAAATATGCAAACGTCCTGCGTTGCATTTGATACAGCAGAATGGAAAACAGTTCCTACCGAAGTCAATTTTCTCGCTGGACAAGGAGGATAAAGTGAGACTTTGTCGGTGGATCCAGGGCCTAAAATTTCCAGACGGATATGTGTCAAATCTGAGAAGATATGTCGATCCGAAGGAAAACAAATTGACGGGTATGAAGAGCCACGGTTGTCACGTATTCATGGAGAGGTTAATTCCGATTGCATTTTGGGAATTCTTACCGCAGGCAGTTTGGGATCCATTGACGGAGCTTAGCATATTCTTCAGGAATCTTTGTTCTAAGAAATTGCTCGTTGATCGTCTAGAAAAGCAAGAGAAGGACATAACGGTAACACTATGCAAGCTAGAGAAGGTGTTTCCTCCTGGATTCTTCGACTCTATGGAGCATTTGCCGATTCATCTATCCTATGAGGCACGTGTTGGTGGACCCATCGAATATCGATGGATGTACCCGTTCGAGCGACATTTGAATCACCTAAAAAGAAAGGTGAAAAATAAGGCACGGGTCGAGGGTTCTATTTGTGAAGCCTATGTTCTCGAGGAGATTACAAACTTTTGTTCGATGTATTTCAAGCCTCATGTTGCAACTAATAGAACGAGAGCTTCCAGAAACGACGAGGGAGATCATGAAAGTAATGATACAATACTGAAGGTATTCAATGCTCCAGGAAAGCCATCGGGTAAGATGAAAAAGAGATATCTGAACGATGATGAGCTAAGGGCTGCTCAGGTGTTTGTATTACTCAACTGCGACGAGGAGGAAGTAGAAAAACTGGAGGGGTAAGTAATTAATACGTCTATATTATTTTAATAGTGTTAATTATTATACTATTACATTAATTGAACGATGTTGTTTTCAGCATATTTAATGATGATGTGAGGTCGGGTAGGCCACACATAACAGAAGAAGAACTAGAACAAGAAATGAGGCATTATTTTCCATCATAGTTGAGTGCATATGTAAGACTTGAGAACTCTGTAATTACCTTTTTGTATATGCACTTGATTGAGAATGAGCTTAATTGCTTCTTTCGTGGTATTTAGTCGATCGTCCATACGCAAGACTTGAGAATGAGTCTATTAGAACGCTAGCCAAGGGACCAATTTATGCTGCAAAAATATGGCCAAGCTACTGTGTTAATGGGTTTAGGTTCAAGTCAACAACTTGCCCGATCAGAGACAACTTTGTGGATCTCGATTCCACCAAAAACAGCTGTTTGTGTATCAGATCTTCGAACTACAAAGATGTTGATGCGGGCAACGATTTCTATGGCGTGTTACGGGAGATCGTGGAGCTGACATATAGTTATGGAATAGAGCCTGCTAAGATTGTGTTATTCAGGTGTGATTGGTTCGATCCGATTGAAGGTCAAGGTTGGAAAGTAGACAAGCACGGTCTTGTTGATATAAACTATCGGCGTCGATATCAAACCTATGAACCATTTGTCCTATCAAGTCAGGCTCAGCTCGTGTACTTCACAAGTTATCCTAAACGGGGAACAACAACAAGGTCGGACTGGTGGGGCAGTATGCAAGACCAAAGCTAGAAATACCTTTAAGGTTGACGATATAGCTTATCAACAGGATGAACTACCTCTTGTAACAAATATTATAGAAGTGGACACGACGGAAGTTCCCTATTACACATCTAATTGTGTAGAGGAAGTAGAATTATCTGAAGAGGAAGATGCAGATGAAAGTGAAGATGTAGAGGAGGAAGAAGAAGAAGAAAGGAAGAAGAAGAAGAAGAAGAGAAGAAGAAGAAGAAGAAGAAGAAGAAGTAGATGAGCTAAACGAACTAGATGAATTTTCAGAAGAGGATTAAATCTGTACGTTTGTTTTATCATCATATTTGACACTTTAGTGACACTTCTATCATATAAATCTGTGACACTTCAGTGACACTTTATTGACACTTTTATTGACACTTCAGTGACACTTTTGGACTATGATATTTTTCAAAAATCTGTGATGTCTATCATATAAATATGTTTTTTTGTTTTTTTGTCATATGTTTTATTGTCAGGTATGACTAGACCATCTGGACGATGCGGAGGATTATATATTAGGCAGCTCCGTCAGCCTCGGGCTGGGGATGGAGAGGGCAGTTCCGTACCCTCATCCTCATCTCCGAGTACGCCAGTGTACCGTTCTGTTCCCGGTCCATTATCGGGGCAGGACAGTTCTAGCAGGTTGGCGACTCCTCCCTCTTCGTCCAGCCTTCCTGATCCCGCGTCCAGCATCCCTGATCCCCCGTCCAGCATTCCTACTGTCGACGGCTCTATGGAGGGAGCCCACACCGATCATATGGAGGACGACGATCAGACTGATCCTGCCCAGGCAGGAGGTGAGAGCGACCCTCCATGCGCTCCCCCGGGCAAGACGCGTATGGAGATTTGGACGGACGGGCCTATGAAGTAAGTTAATTAATTATTATATATTTCTCAAATGATTATATGTACATATATATTCATGAAAAATTATTATTGTATAGATATCGGCCTTCTGCAGTACAGAGACAGCTGGGGACATTTGTGAGGCAGAACTATGGTGGGCCTTGGCTCAACTACTCAGATGCTCCCGCAGATAGGAAGGCCTTTTGGTTCGCCCACTTCAAGGTAAAAAATTTGTTTATTTTTAAATTTTAATAATTATTTGTGTATATTATACAACTTTTGTATTTTACTTCTTGTAGAGGACCTATTTCTATCCACCACACCGGGCGGCGAGGATCGAGGGCCAATTTTTTGCCGTCATAGCCAAGCTCATCCGTGATGCGATCGACGACCAGAAGCGTCGTGATCGCTCCGGACAGCCGATCCAGGGTTGGATTACGTCAGAGCAGTGGACTGCGATGAAGGCTAGATTCAGCGAGCCCAAGTACCAGGAGCGGTCTGAGAAGGCCAAGGTGGCACGGTCGAGCGCCGGTAAGTGGTGTGGTGGCTCCATTCCGATGACGGAGCATTTTCGTCGTCTGGTACATTTCCTATGACGGACATTAATTTATATATAGTTCGATATAATGTTTAATACTAATAATAGATAATATATTTTAACAGGTAAAGAAGGGTGAGGACCCGAACATGGTGACCGTCTTCCTGGTCACCCATCGGAGGGCTGGGGACTTCATTGACGAGAGGGTGACGCAGGCATATGTACGTTCTATTCTTTATATTAACTGACTATAATTTAGAAAACAGAAAAATATATATCAATATAGACTTTAGTAAACACTTACATGTTAGCAAACATGTTCTAGGCCGAGTTTGTTCGGCTACAGAAGGAGGCGGCTGATGCTGCTGCTGCTGCTAGTGCGCAAGCAGAGGGAGGGGCTGGTACTTCCTCCCAGCCACCTGCAGAGCCATCGCCGGACGAGCTCTGGATGACCGCCGTTGGCGGTCTTCAGAAGGGTACGTACTACGGTACGGGATCCTACGACGCGTATTTGGCTTCGGAGTCATCCCGGGCCCCCTCTGTCAGTACGCAGTCTCCGGCTACGCAGGCGTCGTCACGAGCTGAGGATGTTCGTCGTCAGATCGAGGAGCTGCGTCGCGAGTTGCAGCAGCAGATTTCTGATGCGGTCGAGCGACGATCTAACCCTCCGATCGTCACCAGACGATTTGATACGGTCGAGCGCAGTATACAGGACCTGATGAGTCTGCATCAGGCTGCAGCTGCCAACTTGCAGACGCTCACCGAGTCTACGCAACACACAGAGCGTAGACAGGTCGAGCTGGAGGGATCGCAGAGGAGCCTATCTGCCTCACTCGCTCAGTATACTGAGAAGGTGGTGAGTACCCTTGCTGCGTATGGTGAGCGACTGCGAGAGCTGGAGCAGGTACGTCCTCCGGGTCCATCGACGGCGCCGACTCCAGATACTGTACTGCCTCCGGCGCCGACTCCAGACATTGTACTGCCTCCTAATGCCCCTACGGTACAGCTCACCCAGGAGCAGTATGACTACATTCTATCCCAGTTGCGCGGTAGGGGTCCGCAGTAATTTTATTGGTTTTTTTATGACTTGTATGTATTGGCCCTTTGGGCAAATTATTTATTCATACACTGTTGTTTATACACGTGGTGGGAGACTTTTTATCATCTTTCATTTTTATTTGACTCTATTGGATGTTGTGAGGATGTGTGTCTGTGATATTTACTTTGCACTGCCTCCTATTTTTATTGTGATATTTACTTTGTGATATCTGCGACGGGATGACAAATATACCTAGCTGGGTTATAAGCGATGATCTGATATACAAAGGAGGTGCTGCCGAAATTTTAAAAAAATATATTGTGTATTTTTGTTATGATGTGTGTTTGTGTTTACAGTGAATATGAAATGCAGTGTTCGGAACCATCGACAGTTTCGATTACTGTTGTATGTTTTATCTTGGATAGAAATAGCAACAGTTCAGGGTGCACTTCTGAGAGCTTCATTTTCACGTCCTTCACTTTCTCGGACGTCGTAAAGGTTTCCGAGAAGGTGAAGGACGTGAAGAGGAAGCTCTGAGAAGTGCACCCTGAACTGTTGCTCTTTCTATCCAAGATAAAACATAGAACAGTAAGCGAAACTGTCGATGGTTCGAACACTGCACTACACACACACTGTAAACACAGAAACCCAGCATAACAAAAATATCAATTATATTTTAAAATTTTTTTTTTAACATCAGCGACGTATAGCGACGTTCTGCGACGTACTACGACGGCAAATAGACATCGCTATACGTCGCTAACTAGCGACGTTACGTCGCTCAACGTCGCTAATATACGTCGCTAAGTTGCCCACGTGGCCACGTGGATGCCATGCCTCGTCATTATTTATAAACTTTTGAAGCGTCGCTAGTGGTCGCTTTACGTCGCAATGTTGGCGACGTACTGATACGTCGCTCTCTGTCGCTCATTTGGCGACGTCTAGTGACAATGGACGCCGCGTCACAAATAGCGACGTTCGGCGACGAAAGTATCATCTGCGACTTGCCTATAAGCGACGTACGTTTTTCGTCGCTAAATACGTCGCAAATCATTTTTAGCGACGTATTTTCTGTATTTAGCGACGTCTCCTGACGTCGCTAATCTGGGTTATTTTAGTAGTGTTAGCATGTGGCCGCATGTCATGTCCGATGCACACGCAGTCCGTGTCCACGCGCGGCCGTGCTCGTGTGCACAGAACAGTGCACCGCATCGTGCACGCGGGTCGGCGAGTCTAGGGACTCGTGTGTCTCACCTCGCGTGTCATGGTCGTATCTTAGGATAAACTAGGTATAGGGCTACACGTAGGACACCCTGAATCGTGTCCATACGTGTCGGCATGAAGGCCGTGTCAGCGACGGCTGTGCTTGCGTGCGCGTGCGTGTGTCGACCCGTGCAGTCGCATTTTCTCTCTTGACGCGACACGAAGTCGTGCGAGGCTTGGGGGATGACATGTCAGTCATGGCCCCCACCTCCATGCCAAGTGGCACGTGGCCACGCGGCCTGTGCCACACGAAAACAGCATGCCACAGCAGGACACATGTGCTGCCCCGCGTGGCATGTTCGTATCCTGTTTGGACACGGACACGAGCCCGAATCGAGACAAAAACTAGGGTTTCGTGATCCTTATGTCTAGGCTATCATAACATACAAATATTTTCAGAAATTAACAATTTTTAATTTGTTGGGTAATTTTGTCGAACACCAATGTTGCAACTTTGATACGTGTCCGATACGCACATCGAACGGACACGAAATCGAATGAAACTAAACCTACAGGTCGAGGGCACCTAGATGCATGCTAACATGAAGAAAATTAGAAGAAACATTACTAGAATGTGGTTTACCTATTGAGAGTCGGAATCTCAATGAAAGTGACTCCTCGAGCACTCTGACGACCGATTTCTCTCGAGCAAACGCCTCCAACTTCTTGTTAGTAGTGCTCCAGCAAGTTCTCCTCTCCACTGTCAACGCAATTCGTTTGGCATGAATCGGATGTCGGATGAGATAGTTAGGGTTTTGAAGGAAAATGGAAACTAGGGTTTTTCTTTGATCTAGTGGAGGCTATGGAATTCTTCACAAAAGAGAGGGGCTGCTGCTATGCTTGGCCGGCCATGCTGGGGAGGGGTTTTAGGGTTAGGTTAAGTCATGGGCCAAGCATTCCTAGGTTTCTACAAAAGCCCAATGACAAAAAGCTTAAAAAGGCTTCTAAAAAGACTTATAAATCACTAAATAATTCTAGAAAATAAATAAAAATTCTAAATTAATTCTAGTAAGTCAATAATAATCTAATCATCACATTATTAGGCTTCTAAACAAGGATGACTAAGGTTATACCATCTAGGTCCTATCAATGCACCAATCCAAAACACACAAAATTAATTTGATTAACAATTAAATAAATTCAAAAAATACATAATGACTAAAATACCCTTAATTAGAAAAAGTGAGTGTGACAAATCTACCCACCTTAAAATAATTTCGTCCTCGAAATTAAAGACAAAACTGAATGTATGTGAAGGATAGAAAAATCATACCTCAAGACTGAAAAAGATAAGGGTATTGCTCGCGCATCTCATCCTCCCTCTCCCAGGTAGACTCACTTGGAGAGTGATGCCTCCAAGCTACGCGAACCAAGGGTATCGTCTGGTTCCTCAGCACCTTCTCCCGTCGATCCAAAATCTTCATAGACTGTTCTGGATAACTAAGAGTAGGGCCCACCTCGATCTCGGAATGATCCAGTACATGGCTGGGATCCGTGATATACCGTCTCAACTGTGACACGTGAAATACATTGTGGACTCCCTCTAATGCAGGGGCAAGTCTAGTCTGTATGGCGCGTCACCGATTCTTCTGCTGATAACGAAAGGTCCGATGAAACGCGGACTAAGCTTCCCACCTCCACCAAAGCAAATAGTACCAAGCGTCGGAGATATCCTCAAGAACACCAGATCTCCAACCTAGAACAAACATGGCCTTAACTTACTATAACAATCACATGATCAAACAAAATCATAAAACAAACAATCCTAATCCTATGCTTGGTCGGCCATGCTGGAGGGGGGTGTATTAGGGTTAGATTAAGTCATGGGCCAAGCATTCCTAGGTTGCTACAAAAGCCCAATGACAAAAAGCTTAAAAAGGCTTCTAAAAAGACTTAAAATTACTAAATAATTCTAGAAAATATTATAAATTAATTCTCATAAGTCAATAATAAACCTAATCACATTATTAGGCTTTTAAACAAGGTTGGCTAAGGTTATACCATCTAGGTCCTATCAATGCACCAATCCAAAATACACAAAAATCAATTTAATTAACAATTAAATAAATTCAAAAAATGCACAATGACAAAAATACCCTTAATTGGAAAAAATGAGTGTGACAGATATCATTAAAAAACTCATAATTTTTATTCATCTATGACAAGCTTCCATAAAACCAGTACTTAATAACAATATGTTATGTTTGGCATGACAACCTTACCTTATCGACTCTGTGGAGCTCAGAATCCTGTATGCAATGAAGGTAATCTGGATAGCATGAAAATGGTAAGAACAAACACCATATCTAGGGGAGAAACATGGTAGGGAAGATCACACTAATAGATCATTAAATGAGTCTAAATTGTCACCTAAGTAGGCCTCGTCTTTGAATAGCAGCAAACTGTAGGGCATCAACAAAAGTGAGCAAGGTTGGCAGATCATCTATTCTGCATATCAATTTGTTCGAAGAAACAATTTCATCATCAGACGTTGTTATGTTATTATCGGAACCCTTGATTGCCATCTCCTCTTTCTCTGTACATAATTTCAATATCAAATGTGGAGTGAAATCAATAACAACAGGTGACTCGAGAGATAATATTGCAACAATCGGTAATAAGAAGGGCCATCTTTGTGGGGCTATATTGCAGGTGTGTAGTCATGTGTTAATTAAAATGAGAAGTCATGAAGACAGGAGAAAATAATACAATTCTTACAAACCTTGATTAGGAAGATATTCATTGATAAGAACATGGTTGATTGCTGAAGGGAACAACCTTGTCTGCTAAAATATTCTTTAAGTAACTTGGTGAGCCAAGGAGGCACTACAAAAGCATAACTGAGTAAATATGTACTTATAGAAACTAAAACCAATAGAACCATAAGTGATGGTTGAAGTTGTACAAAACCCCATGCCTATAGACAGTTTCAATAATCCAGAACATGGTGAAGTTGGCAAAGGTTAAGTAATAAAGTCTAGAAGAAAAGGTTCAACCATAAACTTTCCACGAGCCTTTAAACCCTTTCTCAATAGTTGGAGTTAAACAAAATTACATCCCAAATTTTGTTGCTTCCATTGTACGAGCTATAATTTTCAAAAGATTACTTGGATTTGAATGTGTTCTGCATTTTCTTAATACTCTTGAAGGATATTATTTGTTGCGAACAGAAAGAGGGTAACTACGTACTTACAGTTTGGCAAGATTGATAGGGCCACCGTGCCATGGAACATGCTTTCAGACTTCATCATCCAAACAATCTTCTGTTAAAATTCAACATTGCCTACTAGTGAACACGCAAAAAAAAAACTATAATCAGATTTACTTAATCAAATTAAATTTCATAGAAAAATATATATAGTAAATTTTTTTCTTACTTTTAAAGGCTCCTTATTAGTTCTGAAGTTGATGCCAGGAACATATTCCAGCCACACAGGAAAGCCTCTATATAAAACATATAAAAAAAGGTCAAAAATTTGGAAATGAATTTCTATACACTAAAAAGTAATTATTTACCCAAAAATTTCACTCAGCACAAGGACTAGTACGAAGATTTCGATTTGGAGGAAAAATCGGATCTCAAAAAGGGAACCCTAACTTCGAGGGAGCAATCGATGGTGGTGGCGATGACGGCCGTTAGGTATGACCTGGTGATGATCGGCATCTTCTTGTGACATTCGTCCATGGCCTGAGCCATCCTCCTTGAATCGAAACCCTAAACTTCTCTGGATCGAAACGATGATTCAGAGAAGTTTAGGGTTTCGATCTCGAGATTGCTATGGCGAAACCCTAACCCTAATTTTGGTTGGAAAAAAGAAGGGAATTTGGGGATGGATTTCTCTAGAGATAGAGAGGAGGAGGGTAGGGGGAGGAGGAGGACAGAGAGTAGAGCCTCATGGATGAGTCCTTCGGGAAGAGACCCCCCACGAGAAATGCTCAAAGGATGTTACGAGAGGATTTGATGAAATGGGAAGAGAAAAAAGCAGGGATCGGGATAAATGTAAAAATTGGAGAATAATGACTAAAATGGTGCATGAATTCTCCTTTGGAACCGTCAAAAATATAAGAAGTTTTAAAAAATTACAATAATGGCAGCTAAAAGAATTGCGGTAATTTTCCCACATATGTTTGTTGACGGTTATCATCAAACTGTCAATAAATAAAATGGTATTTCTTGATGGAACCTCTATAACCGTCGACTTATTATGGTAAAATTTCCTAAACTAACACAAAACGTGTGTTTTCTTGATGTATGTCTAAAAACGTCATTAAACCCCTTTCTTTGACAGTTTTTCACGATCGTCAAGAAATAAACCGTCAAGAAAAGCCATTTTTTTTTGTAGTGATATATACACACATACACTCCAAACATCCCGAAACCTCTCCAATATCCAACCCTCACAATTCTACCCTCTAGAGCCTAGATACGTGCCCACACAATCCAACTCATACACTGAGTAAAATGAGAAACGAGGCCCTATTGGCCAAATGGCCATTTTGGCGGCTCCGGGGTGTCCGATTCGCGATACCGCACGATACGGGCACCAAACCTATCCGGATTCGGTCCAAATTCTACCCATGAGTACTAAATAATGACTAGAACCTATTCTAAGTGCTAACTTGTCGATTCTAGTATCGGTGCAAAAGTTACCCGTGTGTTGGAACCCAAAAATCCCGAAAAAGCCAATTTTCATGATTTTTCGCAAAATGACCCCACATATCCAACTATGGACACGTACCTAGCCTCATCTCACCCAAACTAACCTAATTAGGTAATTAGGCTATGGATAACATCCAAACGTCAATTTAGGGTTTTCCCTAAATTTGGCACTAAACCTAGGCCAAAGTCCCAAATTGAGTCCAATGTGTTCCAAATCTCTCTTAATGGGTTATCCTACACCTCGGGCATGCTCTAATATGCAAATGACACTAATTAGAAGTAATTAGAAAGGTTAGAGTAAGGGTTTACCTCTTGGAGTTAGAATCCCAAAAAAGGCTCCAAAACTTCTTTTTTAGGTCAAAGCAGAAGATCTATGTTTCCACCACCACCAAGCTAGTTCTACCTAGATCAAAACTACAAATGAAAGATAAATAAGGGTTAGCACCAAGATTAGAGAGAGATCGAAAAATGGAAGAGATTTGACTTACTTGGCGCTAGAAATCAAAGAGGGAAAAATAGGATTTTGTGAAATGAGAGAAAAGAAAGAGAGAGTTTATTTTCGTGCAAATGAGAAGAATGGTGGGGGGTACAATTCTGGCCAGCCACTTCTAGCAGGGTTTTGGGGCATTTGGCACATTACAAAATACCCTCCAAGTCAAAGAATAGAATGGTTTTGAGTTGGGGTCAAAAGGGTAACTTGGAAACTCCTAATTCCAAGTTCTAAATCTAATTCTAAACACTAATCCCACTAAAATCAAATAGGATTAGTCAAAATTAAATATCTGGGTTTGGTCATGATGAGTTGGTCGGATCCAATTGGGTCCAAAATTGACCAAGGTCACTAATACAAGTCGAAATGAGACAAAACTCAAACCCGATCAAATAAAACACCAAAACACCATATTAATAATAAATAATCACAAAATATTAGAATATTAAATATGACAAATTTGCCCTCAATTTTGAAAACTGTAGGTGACAAATCTACCCTCCTAAAAAAATTTCGTCCTCGAAATTATAGAAAACTAGTACAGGAAAGACAAGCAAGAAACAAATAAAACAATACCTCAAGGCTCGAAGAGATAAGGATAATGCTCCCGCATGTCATCCTCCCTCTCCCAGGTAAACTCACCTGGAGAGTGGTGCCTCCATGCAACACGGACCAAGGGTATAACCTAGTTCCGGAGCACCTTCTCTCGATGATCCAAGATCTCCACAGGCTGTTCCGGATAATTGATAGCAGGCCCCATCTCGATCGCGGAGTGATCTAATACATGGCTAGGATCTTCCATGTACTATCTCAATTGTGACACATAAAACGTTGTGCACTCCTTCGAGCGTAGACGGCAGGTCTAGTCGATAGGCTACTGCACCGACCCTTCCAAAGATAGTGAAAGGCCCGATATAGCGTAGGATAAGCTTCCCGCCCTTGCCAAAGCGAAGCGCCCCGTGTCGGAGAAATCTTTAAGAACACCATATCGCCAACCTAGACATAAAGCAAGACTCAATTCCAATCACAAGCAAATAATCACAAGCAAGCACAATCTTAAACTGAAACTAACCTCGAACTCTAATGGTCTCCGGTGGCTATCAGCCTAATGTCGCTGCCTATCTTGAGCCACCCGAAGTCTATATCTGATTAGTCTAACCTTATCCGCTGAATCTACCACGATCTCTGGGCCAAGCAATACTCTCTCGCCAACATCGTTCCATGATAAAGAAGTGCGACATCTCCGTCTGTATAGAGCCTCAATTGGTGACATCTCTATACTGGCCTGGTCGCTGTTATTGTAAGCAAACTCTACCAGATAAAGATGATCCTCCTAAGAATCCCTGAAGTCTAGTACACACGTATGAAGCTATCCTCAAGAGTCTGGATGGTCCTCTCTGACTGTCCGTCTGTCTGGCGATGATAAGTGGTACTAAATCTGAGCTGGGTGCCCAAACTAGTATACAAACTCCTCCGAAATGGAAAGTGAAACGACTATCCCGATCTGAGACTATGCTCACCAGAACTCTACAATCTGACTATCTGATGTACGTATAACTCTGCCAGCTTCTCTGTTGACAAACCCACTTTGAAAGGCAAGAAGTGGGCCAATTTGGTCAATATCAACGATGACCCATATCGCATCTTTCCCTCTAGCAGATCGCGGAAGTCTGGACACAAAGTCCATGTTGATGTGCTCCCACTTTCACTCTAGAATGGGTAGTGGCTATAGCAATCCACCTGGCCTCTCTATCTCGGCTTTCACCTGCTGACACACCAAGTAGCGAGACAAACTGAGCTACCTCTCGCTTCATGCCATACCACCATACGTGCTCTCTCAGGTCTCTGTACATCTTGTTGGCTCTAGGATGTATAGAGTACTGAGAGCGATACGCTTCCTGAAGAACCTCCTCCCGAAGCCCCTCTCAGAACGTACAGTTTAGCACCGTACCTCAGCGACCCATCTTCAGCTATAGAGAAATCATCGAGCAAACCTGCCTGCACCTGCTCTCTGATGCTCCTCAGGAAACATCATCATACTGCACAAATCTGACTCTGTCCATCAACTCAGACTGAATCTGTAAGCCCCATACCTGAATCTCCATGCCCGGAATAATCACCTCGATACTCAAACTATCCAGATCAGCCAAAAGATGACAATCTGCAGTCAAATACATAGCGACTATATACCTGCTCAAGGCATCTGCAACTATGTTGGCCTTGGCTGGATGGTACTGCAATAAGATATCGAAGTCCTTCATCAGCTCGAGCCACCATCTTTGTCGCATATTCAACTCCTTCTGGATGAACACGTACTTCAAGCTCTTCTGATCCGTGAAGATTTTAACTCGTTCTTCGTACAAGTAATTCTACCACAACTTCAAGGTAAAGATAACAGCTGCCAACTCCAGATCGTAGGTAGGGTAGTTCTTCTCATGAGGATATAACTGCCTAGATGCATAGGCAATCACCATCCCATACTACTGAAGAATACAACCCAAGCCCTTCCCAAAATTGTCACTGTAGATCGTGAAACCACCAGTCCCAGAAGGTAACGTCAAGATAGGAGCTGAGGTCAACCTCTTCTTCAGCTCATCGAAGGCAGCCTGACACTCCTCATTCCAGACGAACTCTACGTCCTTCCTGGTATGTCTAGTCATCGGCTCTGCAATATGAGAGAGTCCTGGATGAACATCCGGTGATAGCCTGCTAGACCAAGAAAGCTCTGAATCTCACTGACAGAATTGGGTGTAGACCAAGCCTCCACTACTGAAATCTTTCTCTGGTCTACTGAGATCCCGTTCTTGGTCATAACATGACCCAAGAACTCTACCCGCTTCGGAAAGAACTAATACTTCTACAACTTCCCGTAGAGTTGCTCCTTCATGAGGGTCTCTAACAAATCTGTAGGTGCTCCTCATGCTCCTTCGGCGTCTTCGAGTAGACCAAGATGTCATCTATGAAGACCACCACGAACCTGTCAAGGTATTGATGGAATACCTTGTTCATCAAGTTCATAAACACTGCTGGGGCGTTGGTCAACCCAAATTGCATAACAGTAAACTTGTACTGGCCGTACCGAGTCTGAAAAGTTGTCTTTGGAATGTCCTCCTGCTTCACCTTCAACTGATGGTAACCGAACCTCAAGTCTATCTTCAAAACACTTTCGTGCTACTCAACTGATTGAACAAGTCGTCAATCCTCGACAACGGTACATGTTCTTGATAGTGAGGTTGTTGAGCGCTCTATAATCGATACATATGCGTACCGTACCAACCTTCTTCGGTACAAACAGAACAGGTGCGCCCTAAGGTGAAGAACTGGATCTGATGAAACCCTTGTCCTACAGCTCGTCGACCTGCTACTTCAGCTCTACCACTCGCTGTTGTTGACCATATAGACGTGTTGTGAGATAGGCTCAGCGCCCGGCACCAAGTATATAGAGAACTCAATCCCTCTGTCGGGCGGCATCCTAGGCAACTTTCGGGAAAACATCCAAGAACTCTGCTATCAATAGATGTGGCAATTCTTGCACCGCCAACAAGGCTCCACAAAAACCAACTCCCGGCTCAACTGCGCCCCTGGAGAACACAAACTCTGGCTCTCCGGGCGACCTAAACAAAACCTTGCATCCTCTGCAATCTATACTAGCATGGTGCCTGCTCAACCAATCCATACCGAGTACTATATCGTAGTTCGGAAGTGGCATTACGAGCAAACACGTACTAAATTCCTGGCCTCCCAGTATAACACTCCGCCCATTACAACATTATTGACTAGGATAATGTCTTCCCTAGTTATAATCTTGTAAGTCCTACCCAAGGATTCAGCAATAATATTGTGTCTAAGAGCAAAAGATAAAGACACAAAACTGTGCGTAGCGCCAGAGTCAAATAAGGCTAATACAAGAAACGAATAGAGAAGAACAGAACCTGCTACGACATCTGCTATGGGCTCAGCCCCTCTACTGCTAGTGCGAACGCTCTGCCCTAGGGTGCTCCCCTCTGATGCTGGCAAAATGCTACTGTTGCGTCTGAAGTGGGTGGCCCCTCGGCTGAACTGCAGGTCCAACTGGAGCTCTAGCAGGTTGTGCTCTATCCTGACCTCCTTTTGCTGCATGAACAGGGCAATTCTTCAGTTGATGGTCGGAAGCTCCACAGAATAGGCAAACACCCAACCTCCTCCTACAGGCCTCTCGGGTATGCCCCGGCTTCCTACAGTAAGCAAACTGAAAACTTGCCTTTGTTCCTGCTGCTGATGGGCATGTGCTGGTGCCTGATGCTGCTAAAATTGAGGCTACTGGAACGGCCTCTGCTGAATATAGGGCTGCTTGGCCGGCCCCGTACTAGAACTAGCTCCCAAAGCATCATTGCTCCTCTTGGGCCTAAAACCGTAGTCCTCCTTCGCTATCTGAGCATCCATCAGAATCTGCTCAAAAGTTGCCTCGTAACGCCCAGATGTACGAGAACGAACAACATGGATCAGGCCCCTCCATAACTTACGGGCCTTCTCCCCCTCATTCAGAACCATTCCTGAGACGAATCGGCTGAGGCGAAAGAACTCTGCCGCATACTTGTCCATTGACGAGTTCCCCTGGACCAGTCCTACAAACTGGCCCTCCAAGACGCTAAGAGCTACATCGGGATACAACTTCTCCTTGAATAGCCTCCGAAAGTTCTTCCAAGTCAGCCCTCTAACAGATGTACGAGGGTCTGTACGGTACCAGGTCAACGCAAGTCGAAGAACTGGCTCGCCACTACTGCTACCCACAACATCTTTGGGATCTCTGCCAGCACCAGGCTCCTCTCCACGTCCTCTAGCCAATCATCGGCGTAAAGGATGCCCTCGTTTTACTTGAACTCTCGAGAGATCATCTTCTTGAAGTCCAGCACTGTACCAGGCCTCGACTGCTGCTGATGCGGCTCTTGGACTGGAGCACCCTGAATCGGAGCCATAGCCACCTTTTCAACTGCTGCCATAGCCAACTAATAAGCATTCTCCATGCTCTGCCTCAAAGCCTCTGTCTATGCTCGCTGTGCCTCCATCATCTGCTGGAGAAGCACGAACATTTGTTAGCATCTACCGGCAGTGTAGGTGGAGGCGGAAGAGTCTCAGGCACGATGACACTAGGCCCCTGAACTTGCTGCGGAGGACCTCCAGATGCTGCTGCCTCTGCCACCTGGATGGTAGAAACAGTAGGGGCAGCCTCCTGGACTGCCATACTCGAATCCTGAGGAGTAGGTCACGACGGATCGGACCTCTCCGGCACTACACCGGAACCATGGCCTGAGCTCGAGTCATTGTCATCCTGGAGACATATTTGAGCAAAAGATCAATATGGCACAAGATAAGATATTATCAAAGAAGAACAATTAAATTGAAATGCAAGAAGAGTTGTCATGAAAATCAAAAGATCGAAATCATTCCTAAAATGTGACTGAGTAATTCCTATCATAATCTAGAAGCTATATCCTAACTGCAGGCTCATAATGTACACTAAGTCAAGTACCATTATAAGATCGCACTAGTTGCGACGTGACCTGCATGTGCCACCACAAAAATGTATCACGACCTGCACCCTGTTTAGGAACACGAGCACGTGGGTACGTCCAGCCTACGCTGTAATATCGGCGATAGAACGCTGTATAGGTCGTCTATAAAATCTAACATCAATACTATATATTTGTACCTATCATCTCTGCTTGAAGGAATATATATATAACTCAATCACCCGAATCTAAGGAAGATACGCACGAAAAGATAAATATAATAGAAATAGGAAAGCTGGAAATAAATGCAAGTCACAGAGTCACCACCAGAAGTTCAGAGTTTAAAACATTATACAATCCCAAATATATATATACTACTCCCCAAAATAATAAGCTGGAATGCAGTTCAGTCAAACCTACTAGTCTAAGATTCCTACCGGTGGTGCATCCTCTAAAGGCACCGGCTCCACTGAATCCAAGTGGTAAACTGCATCTACGCCAAACCCATAGAAGGTCGGGCATTCTATATCTGAATCCTTTAAAAGACATAATAAAGTTATCCTCTCAGGATATGAGCAAGTACAAATGCTAACAGCAGTTCCATATGAATTGACAAATTCTATAAGTGTAACACCCCAGTCCCAACATACGTAGGACTAGGAACGTAGACATGCCAGCTGTATTCATACAAAGTACATAGGCCTCGTATGGATACATAAGCTGTAAAATGCAGTAGAACCATAACTAATCTCATCCACACAAAAAAATGAATAAAAGATATATAATGATAATGAATTGTTTTGATACAATATGTTGGGCGAGACAAATCTACTACCAACAAGTAAGAGAAAATACATGGAAAATAAATGAATTTGACGAGCGAAGCAAAGACGATCCAAGTGCAATCATCCTCGAAGAAATAGCGATGATCACGGCTAGAGCTAGAACACCTGCGAAAGACAAAGCACACACCTGGAGAGATAACCAGGTCCTCAGAGGACGTACTAAGACACATAATATCATGCCATCATAACTATGATATATATAAAGAAAGAAATATGTATGTAATCAGGTGCCTAACCAGTCTACAGCGATAATACAATAAGAACAAACCTTTGACGCATGGGCCGGATCAGGAATATCAGGAATCAGGACCGTATCTCCCACTGGATAAATCTGCTATCAGGACCTTACCTCCCATTGGAGATACCGGCTATCAGGACCGTACCTTCCATTGGAGATAACCAACAATCAAAATAGTACATATATGACCCATACGTTAAGGAACTGTTCTTCCCACCCAATGCCTATTAGAGTCACATCCATGACTCATATGTACCTCTAGTAACTGCCAAGTCTACTAGCATGCAATCTATTGGCAGTTACTCCTATCCGTCGCACGCTCCATACGTATTGGTGGCCAGCCGACTACGCGTATATGTGTCCTATATGTGACTCACAACACGTGGTAAAGCAAATGTCAAGACCGTATGAGATATACCAATACCTCAACATCAATGGGTGGTCACTAGTCTAAGTCAATGTAAGAGAAATAAATAAAGCGAGAAAAATGACCGATAGAGTCCCTCGCACCCAAGTGTGACTTGGACGCACAGTTTATAATATCAAGAAATAAGAAATGCTAAAAATAAAAACTGAAAATAAGAATATAATAATTACAGAGTAAAGTGGCAAGGTATCTTGCCTGATGGTGCAAAAGGGCAAGTCCAGGAAATCACAATATCAGCCAAAAAATGTCACAATCTCCAAACAACTCCGGACGCTGAAACAAACATCAAAAATATACTCGGTTGTAAAAGATATACCTAGGAAACACATGTCCAAAAGTCTAATTCTTGAACATGGGCAAAATCGTAATTTTGGGCCAAAACGATGTCCGTCGTTGGACCCGCTTTGCACCGAAACGCTTGCCAAAGTCTATGGTCTCTAAAGTCATCAAATTACATATCTACGGACTCAGTTTGAGGAGAGGAACTCAACGTATGTCCAGTTTTCGATCCCGATGAGCCGTGTACATAATCGCCCGTTTGAGTGGGTCACGGCCCCCAAAAAGGGGTTCCGATTTGACCTTCTCATAATCGAACCAAACATGGTACATAGGACCAAAATTTCGATCCGGACCTGTTGGCGTAAGTTTCATATTGATCTGACGAGCGTGCACAAAGTAATTGGAAAACTTGCAGAGAGGCCGATACGGTAAATTTTGACGGATACGCATCAAATTCG
Source organism: Iris pallida (assembly GCA_029216955.1). Classification (NCBI taxonomy): domain Eukaryota; kingdom Viridiplantae; phylum Streptophyta; class Magnoliopsida; order Asparagales; family Iridaceae; genus Iris; species Iris pallida. Next base: position 2,534,645 of record JANAVB010038613.1, read on the forward strand.
TCACGCACACGCGACTAATTTGAATTCTGTCAAAACCCACACGTCCACGAAGCCGTTACGCACCTTTCTATGCTTTCAGTTTGCGACCACGTCTTCCGGATTGGCGGGACGTACGTCGTATCTGACAATTTTCTAGTTTTCGAAACATGTTTTTCATAATTTTCAAACAGATTTTATTCACTGTATAAGTAACTAGAATTTAAAGTAATAATGGGTTTCGATCCTGGTTATGCCACCTAAGGATCTATTCAAATAGATTTTCGAATTGGTCTATGGATGGGCGAGAAATCGCCTTCCAAGTCGAGTGTTTGGACTGCTATACGTCCTATTTTTGGGCCGATTTTCTCTCGACTTCGTGTCGAATTTTTGATCGATCGAAGGTAGGTATTTGAAAAGTAAACCAACAGAGTAAAGAGGGTTGGTCGTGTTTTTATCTGAAGAAACGGCTCGTCAAAAGGAGGAGCGTGTGCGACGTAACCTCGTTGCGAAGTCGCCTCCCGCGGCTGCAATTGCTGTCGTTGCCGGCACTGTTTCGTGCGCTCCGGCGCGGCCAGGCGGCTTGGCCGACGCCTGCGAAGCCCAGGCGCGCGCCCGGCGGATGCTGGTGTCGGGGTCGTCGGGTTTTGTTCGGGTTTTAGGGTTTCTCGATTTTGTTCTCTCAATGACTCTCCCTCGTTCTCTCTCGGTTACATTCGGTTGATATATTTATATATCGTATATTAGGCTGGTGCACTGTGGGCTCGGGTTGGCTCAGAAGCTGGGCTCGGCCTCCTGGGGTGGGCTCAGGCTGCTGCATTTTATCTTTTTCTTTCTTTTTATTAATCTACATATATATATATATATATATAATTATATTATATATTTTTATATATATATATATATATATATATTTATATAGATATTATATATATAATATACATATATATTCATATGATACTATATAATATATATAATATTTTTATATATATAATATTATATATATATATAATATATATATAATATATATATATATAATAGATATATATATTTATTATATATATATTATATTATATATATATATAATATATATATATATATATATATATATATATATTCTATGAATACTAGTATAATAATATCCATAAAATCTAATTAAAATACCATATTATCTATTCCTAGATTAGGGCCTATTTTATAAATATTATATATAATAATATTATTTGACGAAGATAATATAACCAATAATAATAAAATAATATTATATAATAGTAACCTTAATAATATTGATACTACTACACTACTACTACTACTACTACTACTACTACTACTAATACTACTAATAAATAATAATAATAAAATAATAATAATATATAACAATAATAATAATAATAATTAAATTCAATAAACCAAATAAAGGCGATATACCAATATATACAGTCTAAAAATCCCAAATTATTCGAGACCTATTTATACAAAAGTCACTGAACACTGATAATAATATTATAATATTTAATTAAGAATACCTAGAAAATATTATTAGATCACTAATATGGAGTACAACATCATACCAAATTCCATCAACACGAATGTCATTGAACGTGCCGTATGACTTCTTGGACTTGGTCCGATCTGGGTACAGTCCGGACCAATATGGTACAACCGGGTCACTTAATTGTCAATAAATAATAATGAATAATTAAACTATTTAAAATGGTCATGACACAATTTGGCCTGGTTTTCCTAGTTAGGACATCACTATGGCTCGGCCTTCCCCCCATGGCCACAATCTAGTCAAAGCACCCACTGCACTATCCGTGCCATAATTCCTAGTCTTGTACTTCAACTCCTAATCATGCTAAAATCATCTACCGTACTAATTCTAAGTAATTATTTATATAAACCTAAAATCAACCATTCTAATAAAATAATAATAAAATATTTCAAATTTTCGGGAAGGGAAGCTACAAATCTACCCTCCTTAAAATAATTTCGTCCTCGAAATTCTAATCCATAAGTATTCCTTAAGATTCAATAAGAAGTCTACCTGGACCTTATCTCCTTAAATTTTAATTCCTCAAAAATAGTTTGTATTCCTCTCCTAGCCATATAGCCTCCGGACTTCTACCTACCTTTGGTCACACTACTCCTCAAACTAAAATCTTAAAATCTTCTAACTGGTTGCTAACAATCCTACCAACAAATATCTAGGCATATGGTATCTATAATCGCTCTCGTATCTATCAAGCAACCCAAAGTTTAACAAGCAACCAATTTACACAAGTGGCTAAGAAATATTGCTAAATTCTAGTAAGCATGGCCATTCGTCACTCTGCAATAGGGAAGACGAGAATAATCGAGGGCAATAATAAGTTTCAAGAGCTATGGAGAGTATCCAATGATGCAGATAGAAGAAAGTTTATGAATCTATTGTCTTATTTGCTAGATTGGGCTACTCTAGTCTAGTCACTTGCTAAATCGAAGAACTCTTCGTTTTCTAGAGGGGCTTGCAATACATAAATTACCTTCTCAAAATTTTATCTGAACAAGATTTCATAATGGAACGGAATTTGAGAAATCAAGATTGTGATCTTTTCGTGTTTATTAAACACACACGAGCAAGGGATATAAATGCAATACAAGAGCGTATCGCGACGTCCAGGTAGATGGAATAATGGTTACCAATGACATCACATTCTAAGAGGTGGAGACTACATAATAGGTTAGGACCTATTTCAAATAGTTCGGTTTATAGTCCAAATACGGTTGTATGTATGGATGGGTTTTACAGGGTCTTAATAGGTTCCCTAATTGGACAACACTCGTTGGTTCGATGAACCTTGGATTTTAATCCATATGAACTAGACAGGATCCCAATGATAAAACTATTCCGACTAGATTAGGGTATCCTAGAATAGATTTCTACCCAAGGGATTGAGCTAGTTGCCCGTCAGGTTGGTTAGCTAAGTTCATAAAGCCCAAAATGCGCCTTCTGTGACTTTTGTGTTTAAGTAGCACATGAGGCCTCAATTGGGTGGCACAATAGTAGCATGTGCGTAGTGGGCTTCGAGTATCACAACCATATATTGGGTCGAAATGAAATGAGTCAAGGCTGAGGCTTTAGTGGAAGTCGGAAAGTATACCGGTATTATGGTAAGGGTTTAGCTAGTCCTTTTTGACCTAAAAGTCGTACCATAAAAATAGAGTACAAGGGACGGTTTGAGTGGGACATTATATACCTAGATGAAGGTGGACTCGTCTAGATCTTGCATATAAAATTTTTGGAAGGTAACAGCCAGTCTCGTGCCTGAATATTAATGACACGACCGGGAATATAAAAATAATCTAAATGGAAAGTGGGAGTCCATTGGGCACTAATTATCATCCAAATGGAAATTATTCTAATCATTCGGCAGTCCTCACATATCCCAAACTTTAGAAGGCTTACAGTCTACCCACCTTAGAAGCTAGGACATGGTTTTAGGAATGATAAGGTTAGAAGAATTTCAAAGTTCAGATATTGTACCTCGACTTTTGTTAACGAAGAATAAGGCATGGCGTAACGAGATACGGTAGATATAGTCGAGTCAAGGATCGTTCCTCAATAAATGGTAAACGAGTGTGTACAATGGCACACAGTCGATAAAATATGACGATCTACTCATCTTAGTATACTAGAGTTATCGACGGGGTAACCAACTCTAAGGCACAAGATTTCTAACCACTGAGTCGTAAATTTTTATTTGTGTCAAGCCTGCCAAACTATTTCACAAGGGTTCTAGTCACATGACTAGCCGATGGTAGCTACACTTGTGTATACAACTATCATAGCCATGGGGATACTCTGTATCTATCTATCAATTACGAGCTTTCGTCTTTCTACTCAGTGAAAGACAAAACAAATAACAGCTCAAGAGGATGTCACTGAATACAATTACGTGATTCAAAGGCGAATGTATATTCAAGAGGAATTGTCAATGCAGTCGTGGATGAGATCCTAGATACCTCTATATCTCATCCGCTTGGGATCATATAAAGAGCGAACCAAGTGCACTATGGTTGATCAGACCATAACACTTGATTCTAATTAGACAATATGCTTGTGGGCGTCCCAGTATATATAAGTCCTGAACAAGCTCGATAAAGAATAAGCTTGCAAAGCTAAGCTATAAATAGCGATATCACTCGTAATAGTACAAAGTATGAGTACGAAGATAATGATGAAAACAATTATAATTGGTTCAAGTTTCACAAGGATCTAAGTTCTGTCCGGTGATTCTGCTTATACATTCGTCCCACTGTCCTTTTGTCAGGCCGTGGTTGACCAATAGAGTATGGGCTACTAAAACTCTATATTCTAGGCAAACACAAATCTTCCTACACTAGCTATATTTACTGTCACTCAGTCACCTTCATTAATAGGTTATAAGGACACCGGGTGAAAGGCCGTGAGGCATACTACCCAACTTATAAAAGTAAGCTAATAGTAACTGAGTAATATACCATGTAACTCGTATGAGTTACTTTCCGAACCTCCCATTAAGCACGAAAGATGAAGATAAGATTTATGGTAGAAAGGAATCAAGCAGAAGGAATCAAAGTAGTCAGATGAGAGTTAAATTTTGGAATCACTGGACCAGGTAATAGTAGAATGAGATTCTAGACTCTAATCCTATTTGCAAGATCACATCGGTACAGTAACGTAACCGAAGTGATAAACTCGACCTGCATGGGCCACCCAAAAACATGTACGCCCCAGTCCCAAAATACGTAGGACTAGGAACGTAGACATGCCATCTGTATTCATACGAAGTACATAGGCCTCGTAGGATACATAAGCTGTAAAATGCAGTAGAACCATAACTAATCTCATCCACACAAAAATAAATGAATAAAAGATATCATATAATGATAATGATTATCTTGATACAATATGTTGGGCGGAGACAAATCCACTACCAACAAGTAAGAGAAAAAATCATAGAAAATGAAAAAATTTGGCGAGCGAAGCGAAGACGATCCAAGTGCAATCATCCTCGAAGAAATGCGATGATCATGGCTAGAGCTAGAACACCTGCGAAAGACAAGCACACACCTGGAGAGATAACCAGTCCTCAGAGGGACGTACAAGACACATAATATTATGCCCATACTGTGATTATATATTAAAGAAAGAAATATGTATGCAATCAGGTTCCTAACCAGTCTAAAATGATAATGCTAAGACAAAACTTTGACGCATGGGCCGGATCAGGAATATTAGGAATAGGTCCATATCTCCCACTGGAGATAATCGGCTATCAGGACCGTACCCCTATTGGAGATACTGGCTATCAGGACCGTACCTCCCATTGGAGATACCGCAATCAGGATCGTGCATATATGACCCTACGTTAAGGAACTGTTCTCTTCCCACATGCCTATTAGAGTCACATCCTTGACTCCATATGTACCTCTAGTAACTGCCAATTCTACTACATGCAATCTATTGGTAGTTACTCTATCGTCGTACGCTCCATACGTATTGGTGGCCAGCCGACTCGCGATACGTGTCCTACTGACTCACAACACGTGGTAAAGCAAGTGTCAAGGCCGTTGAGATATACCAATACCTCAACATCAATGGGTGGTCCTAGTCTAAGTCAATGCAAGAGAAATAAATAAAGCGAGAAAATGACCGATAGAGTCGCTCGCACTCAAGTGACTTGGACGCACAGTTTATAATATCAAGAAATAAGAAATGCTAAAATAACACTG
>JANAVB010038613.1:2561947-2571947 GCA_029216955.1 Iris pallida
CATCCCTTCAGCAGCCCAGTTATGTGCCGCACTTCCAGCTAGGCTCACCGTCGTCAAATGCTTCGACTAATGAAGCATTTATTGAGCAGAACGAGGGTGGCAATCAACCCTCTAGTCGAGGAAGAGAAGAGCACCGCAAGCCAACCTGTGGCCAGGGGAGGCTTCGAAAGAGCCTCCAAAGGCCAAGGAAGACCGTAATCGAAACTGCGGCTAAAGGAGCAGCTTTCAACACAACCAGTGGGCGACACCCACTTTGAAGGAAGAAAGAGCCCCCAAAGCCGCAGTACCCCGCCATTCCGATCTGCGACACTTCCTGCTCAACGAAGACGAGGCTCGAGCATCCCTATCTTTGGATGCAATAGGCACCTTCCGCCTGCCTCGGAAGCCCTCGACTCCGACTTTTGGATGTAACAGTCACCTTCAAGTGCATCAATGAAGACATTACGTTGCATCCTCACACTCGAGAGCATCTCGTCAACAGAATGCATCCGAGTAACAAGTTCATGTTGGAAGAACGTGAGAGAACGAGAAACAAACTCTCTCCATGCCACTATTTATAGGTCGGGCAAATCAACCCATGCGCCAAGTGGATGGCTCTCCAAATTCCGTGCAATAAATTTGCATTAAATGGATAACCGACGCTTCAAATTCAGCTAAGTCAAAACAACTATTTAAAGCACTCGAAGATCGTAACAGTCGTACCATTAAGACGTGTCACGAAGCAGATGTGCCGGCCAGACCGGCATCACACGGACGCGCCCTTCAACATCAAGTACATTATACAGACGCGCCCTTCAGTACCAAGCACATCACATGGATGCGCCCACCATGTGTCCCCATACGCCTAGTGGAACGCCAACCGACGTACCCACTCTGTCCATCGAATGTCACAAACATTAAATGCTGAACTGACAGAGTTGGCAGCACGCCTCCCGAAGTCTGAACAGTTCAGAAGACGAAGCGTCGCCAACGTCAGCATTATCATTACTTTCCTCCGACGGCAACTGCCACGTGGCCACCCAACCACTCGCATGTGCCTCTGTAGCCATGTGCCCAAATCTGCATACGCCTCAAAAGCCGTGCACCTCAGACTTTTCACTTATCCCTAAAGACAGAAGAAAAGTCACTATTAAAGCTCTGCATGCGCCTCAAAAGCCATGCGCCCCAGACTTCTCTCTGACCCCGAAAGACAGGAGTAAAGTCATTACTGAAGCCTCGCATGCGCCTCAAAAGCCATGCGTCCCGAATGGTTCGTGACTCCTAAAAGGTTACGTGCCAAAGCCTTCTCATGCGCCTAATCCTAGGCGCATCCTACCAGATTATTTCCCACCAAATCAGAGATCTCCGAGCCATGGGTCGATGACACATGTCCTTTGACTCGACTCACCCAAGATCTCAGTAATAGAAAGATCTTCTCCTCTGCTACGTGTCGGCCCACAACAGCAGCATGAAGAATTCAACCCCTCGATCAGGGCGCATCGTTCATACGCCTCCATCAACAATCAACACGTGGCGTCCCTGCATATAGGCGCATCCTACATGCGCATATGAGCAACCAACCTACAAAACTATAAATAGAGGGATCATTTCCTTCTTCCAGACCTACCTACACACGGACAGAACATACAACGAACGAACATACCACCAGAGAGGCAGATACAGACACTCAACGTCTTCCTCCTCCCAGCAAGCTCCAGCACCCAGAGCAATCCAAGTCTTTAGAGAATCGATAACCGTCGTCAGATCGTCAACGGAGTCAACGCATTACCACTCACTCCATCGGCACAAGGGACCCAGATAAACAAAAGTGTACTCCTAGGACTACATCTAAGTCCTATATTGTAACACTGTTCTGTTTGTATTGAAATTTGCAATCAAAGAATTTTAGTGGCAAACATATATATATATATATATATATATATATATATATAAAGTTTTTTTTGAACCAACCACCCATTTATTCATGAAGGCTGAAAAGGCCGAACCTTTACAAGTATACCATAAGGCGCAAAATGTCGATGCCTGTGAAAACCCGTAAATTCAAATTTATTAAAATGTTGGATTTTGGCTGCAAATTAGATTATTCCGTTTATTATTATTATTATTATTATTATTATTATTATTAGGCAAATCATTTTTAAAAAAATTATTCATGGAATTATTTGGCCTGATCCGTCCCGAACCCGTCTCCATCCATTTTCAAAACCGAACCCAAACTCGATTTTCATCTTCAAGTTATTTAAGTTATTATACCAAGATTAGTTTTTAATAATTGAAATTTGTTTTATATAAGTTTAACTCTCATTAACTCTCTCTCTCTCTCCTCTCTCCTCTCCTCTCTCTCTCTCTCTCTCTCTCCCTCTCACTTTCTATACCAAACTCCAGCCGACCCTTCCGTTCCCGACCGCCGCCAACACCCCTCCTCTTCCGAAACTGTCATGACTCCTCCCCTTTCCGTAACCCCAGCTTCTCACCCCTATAAAATCCCATATTCTTCTCCACTCCCCATCACTCCTCTCAACCAAACCCATCCCCAAATCCCCGGCACCGCCCGAGGCTAGCGCCCCTCCGCCCGACCCGGCGACCCCCTGTGCGCCCAACCCGGCGACCCCCTCGCGCCCGCCTTCCACCGTTGTTGTTCCCGAGCCCGCAGTACCCCGCGAGCCCCGCTTCGGCGCCCCCGTCCCCGATCTGACTGCCTATGCCCCGATCCTCTGTCCGCAGCACCTTGCGGGTCCCAATCCACTTTCCGTGGCCGTATTTGTGCTATCCCAGCGCTGTCTGTGGGCTTCTGGACTTTTTTCGAGTCCGCGTGGATTTTTCCTTTTCCTTATTTTGCACCTGAGAGCTCTAGCTGAGCACCCGAGGTATATTTTCGTGTCCCTGTGTCCCTTCCGTAGTGTCGATGATGACTCGATCTCGATCCCGCTATGGGATCCGATTGTTGTATTTTTGGTTCTGATTTCTAAGTCAGAATTGGTTCGTTGGGTTTTCCGATTTTAATTTGAAATTTATGCTTTGAAATTGGGTTTCGGATTCTGATTCCTAGAACGGATTTGGTTCTGTTATTTCCGACTTCGATTTGGAATAGTCGGGTTTGTTTTCGATTTTTTTATAGGATCGAATTGGTTTGTGGGCTCTTTGGTATATAATTATTGGTTTATATTATGTCTAGTTTTTTCTGATTTTGAACCTGGTTTTAGTCCGTTCTGAAAATCGATTTCCGATTTCGAGTTCGATAGATTATGAGTTCGGATTCTCGGATTTGTAAATTTAAGCTCTGTTGATTCATTCTTGCATATATATATATATGGCTTTGAGATGAATTTCGTTTCATTTTCTCAGTTATGTCTATTTGGTGTTGGGTTATGTACATATCTTGGTGGAGTTTATTTTGACTGGATGATGTTGTTTGGGTGGGATTTTCGACTTTCAGTTATCGCCTCGTGGCTAGGTCATCCTAGTTACAAAGGAGATACTACCTGATTTTTCTAAAAATATTTGAAAACCTTTTGGTTTATTTCCTGAGTTCGACTATAGTCCTTTGACAGTTTTGTTTTGTTTGGCTTTCGGATAATATTTTTGGGCGACGACCGTATCTGTCCATGGGCTCTAGCGAAATGCAAACGAAACCGGAATTTTCAGACGCTGAGGCATAAGCTAGAATGCAACATGACATTTTGGACCAGTCTGAGACTTACCATATTTTTATATTTTAAATTAAATTATTTTAGAACATGTTGCTGGCCAATAGTATTTTGGGTGCACGGCCTCGGCCTGCTGAATGGATCGCTTTCCGGCGTTCAGAGTTTACCAGCCATTTAATTACTTTAATTCAATTAATTTATGTAAAGTGTTGTATGGGCATAAGCCCAGTCTTTATTTCTTCCTCTGTGGTTTTGTAATTGTGTAGTATAGTTTTGGTTTCTTTTGATTTTTCTGGTTTCGTTAGTTATCGATAAACGTGTAGAATAATAAATTGAATATTTATTTCATATAGAAAATTAAATAAATTTCTCACATTTAGTTAATAATAAAATAAAAGTTTGTATTATTTAAATAAATTCACGTTTTTCTTATTTAAAGAAAAACCTAGTTTTAGATATATTACAAAATACAAAATTTTGCCAAATAATCGAAAAATGCAAATTTTCCCAATAAATGTTAACTTGACTTTTATTTTGTTAAATTAATGATTATAAATCGCATCGATAGAATAACATAAAACTTGACTAGGATCAATTTTAGAGATTGTAACTAGCACACCTAGATATGGTTCAAATATGTTTCTAAGAAGGGATTCTCAACTGTAGGATTTCGAGGACGAATCTGATTTCTTTCCCAGTACCAACTTCCAATCCAGTCATAAACCAAGGTAAGTACGGTTGTGTTTATTTTTTTAATTTAATTAGTAATTATAATATTGCATGCTTAAACCACATTGCTACACGAAACTCTCTCATAGAGTATTGATTGTGGGATGTTGGGGGAGTAGTATAGTGTTTTATGACCAATACCTTCATATTGCATAATTATGCGAGCTTACCCCTCTTCACACAGGGATAAGCCGTATCGTATCACTAGGATACTATTGTACAACCCAAGCCGGTCATAAGCAATACATACTCAAATCATATTGTTTTCAATTGTGGAAAATTTCTAAAAAATATTGTTCATGTATTTTAAACTGTTTAAAATTACAAATTTCTACTTATTAGTTGAATTGTTAGATATTCATAATTGTACTTTGCTCCTTTCCTGACTGGATCCCCACCCCAATAGGTCCCATTGATGAAGCTGAGCTATTGATTAATAGCTATTACGATCCTGAGCTTTACCCAGCCGTGCAGCCAGAGTTCCAATCGGAGGATGTTGATCTCGGGGATGATGAGCCAACTTTCTAGATGATGACATTTCCTTTCTACTTATAATGTTTGAATTTAAGACAGTTTTATATTATCAGATATATCGGATGTATCTTTCTGTTGGACAAAGTTTTTAATATTCGTAATTTTAGAAGTTGTGATAAATATATTGTGTTGTTGAGATTACCTATAATTGGATATAGCTTATTGCTGCCGTCTCACAACAGTGCAGGCTGGGCATGATCCGATTCGACCCAACAATTTGGGATCGGGTCGTGACAATGCCTGTACATGTATACTGACAAAAGAAGGGGCTAACTAGAAACAAAACGGCTAAGCCGAGGATAGGAGAGAGTTCTAGAAAACCGTCTAGCCATGCTTGCAGAGGGGTCTCCGTTTGCGGCACTAAAGAATGGTCTCCCAAATAAGCTGGTCTGCGCTGTACTGGTGGCCTTTGTATCTCACCTTATTTTGATTTTTCCATAAAACCCACGTAGCGGCCGCAGCGACGATCTGGTGGCCATGGGATGCTGAACCACAGGTTGCCATGAGGTCGTAAAAGTTGTCACCCCCATAAGGCAATCTGTAACGCTGGAAAAGAGCTCTCCAGACCTTGACCGGTAGGTCTTCCTGACTGAGGATGTGGTTGACTGTTTCCGATTGTCGGTCAGAGTAGCATGTGCACGCTGAAGCAAGGCTGAACCTGATTGTGTTGAGAGTGTCGTAAGTGGGGAGGATATTGCGTAGGGCTCTCCAGCTGAGGAAAGACCACTTCTTGTGGATGCAAGTCTGCCAGAATGAAGCAATGGTAGGGGACGGGGCCACGATACCAAAGATTACTCTTCTGGACGACTTAACCGAGAATGTGCCGACATCATCGAGCGACCACTCGAGCTTATCTGCGTCCGATCCGATCCTCAAGCTGCTACGGCGAATGTAATCGATCGCCTCAAACCCGGCCCATAATCGGACTTTGTTTCAATTCCAGTTATTATTAGGAGGGTCCCACAAGTCCTTGAAAGTGCTGTTCCTAGGGACAGCAGAAGTGTTGGAAAGAAAGGAATTGTCGACCCAGCGCTAAAAAAATGGTAAAGCTTCACCTATGCCCACCTTAAGGCGAATCGCTGGTTTGGTGAGGGAACGCCCGATGAGAATGCGCCGCCAGGCCGCTGAGGATCTGCTGTTTGCGATGGCCATGGACGGGTGGATATGCTTAAAGTATCTGGCCTTCATGAACGTGGACCATATGTTCTTACTCGTGCGAAGAGTCCACCACAATTTTATCGAGAAAGCATTAACAATGTGGGAGAGTTTAGTAAAACCCAGTCCCCCCTCCACGGTGGGACGGGCCATGGTATCCCAGCTGGCCAGTGGTGCTTTTTGTGACCGCCGCTTTGTCCCCAGAGAAAGTTACTGAAGATGCTCTCGATGTAGGATAGAACTTTCTTGGGGGAAGAGCACACAGCCAGGGTGTAGATGGGAATGGAAGTGAGGACATGATTGATGAGGATAATCTTACATCCTGGGGATAGGGTGGCGTTGTGCCAGCCCTCGAGCTTCTTTCTGGTACGATTGGTCAGGTTCTCGAAGATCCTGACATTGGATTTGCCGTAAACGAGGGGGCATCCAAGGTAGTAGAATGGAGGGTGCTTGATGGGGAATGAGGTGGTAGTTGATATGGTAGCCGCTTGCTCTCTCTCTTGATATTGTGGTGGGTGTAGATAACACTTTTATCCGGGTTGATCTTCTGCCCTGAGCACCTTTCGTATTTTTGGAGCGTATTGTGGATGACTTCCACCGATCCAACGTCTACGAATGAGAATATAAGGATATCGTCTGTGAAGGCTAGGTGGGTGATGATCGGGCAGTCGCTGACCGTATGGTAGTACTGGAAGTTGGGAGTGCTCACCATCTTATTAAGGTTTTTGCTCAACGCATCCACCGTAATGATGAAGATGGTGGAAGATAGAGGATATCCTTGCCTAACCTATCGGCTAGATTTAAAGAAACCGTTCGCTTGGCCGTTAATAACTGTGGAGAAGCACGAGTTGCTGATCGATCTCCATATGAAGTTGGTCCAGGTTTCAGAGAAGCCGAAGGCTCTGAAGACCTAGATCATGAATTGTCAATCCAGTCTGTCGTAGGATTTCTCCATGTCCAATTTGATAGCTATGTTGCCCCCTCTTGCTGGGAGCTTCATGCAGATGACTAACTCTTGAGCCAACATGATGTTATTTTGGATATTTCTCCCCCGAACAAAGCCACTCTGCTCCTCCGAGATGATCTTGGGGAGAAGGCCTGCCATGCGGGGGGCGATGATCTTGGATATTATCTTGTTGGTAAAGGTACAGAGACTAATTGGGCGAAAGTCGCAGAATGTCTCTGGGTTGTCTTTCTTCGGGATGAGGATAAGGTTGGCGCTCGAGATGGCTCTGGGATAAGTAGCTCCCTGGAGGAAAGCGGAGACCGTATTGTGGATGTCAACCTTGATGATGTCCCAGCATGAGCGAAAAAACATCCCCGAAAATCCGTCTGGCCCTGGCACGCTGTATTCGTCGATGGCCCAGACGGCTTCTTTTACCTCTTACTCAGAGGGGGGCTGTTCGAGCCGTAAATTGTCTGTGTCGCTAATAAGGTGGGGAACCTCGTCCAGGAAGGAGTTGTCTTTGAGAACCGTCTCCCTGGAAAATAGTCTAGAAAAGAACTTCGCAACCGCCACTTAGATACGCTTTTGATCGCTGATGCTGGTACCATTGTCCGCAACAATCTGATGGAGAGTGAGTTTTTGTCTACGCCCATTTACGCAGGCGTGGAAGAAGCTCGAGATGTTGTCCCCTTCGCTGTCCCATTTGAACCTAGCCTTCTGCTTCCAAAAATCGGTCTCAATCTTTAGCCAGAATTTGAGGATAGCTTTTGTGAGATTCAGAGCCTTCTTGGTATCAGACGATAGCTTTTGTGAGATTCAGAGCCTTCCTGGTATCAGGCGACCATTCGGTCATGTATCTCGCTTCGGCACGAGTCACGTCGTCCTCCTCCTCGCGAATGGCTTAAAAGATATCTCCATAAGCTTGCTTGCTCCAAGCTATCAGAGCTTTCCTCGTGGCCTGGAGCTTTATGGCCACCCGTTTGAGGGGTTCTAGGGAGTCTGTGCTGTTCCAAGCTTCCGTAACTACCCCCATAAATTATGGGTGCTTGCTCCAGAAGTCGAGGAAGCGGAAGCTCTTTCTGGACTGGTTGGAGGTTCTAGTGATTCCAACCAACAGGGGGCATGGTCGAATTCGGTGGCATTAAGGTGAGAAAGCTTGGAGGTTATCCACATACCAAGCCAGTGGGCGTTCGTTAACGTCCTATTGAGGTGGAAGAATTGTCGACGGTCGCCTTCCTGCATGTTGCAGCAGGTGAATGCGTTGCCTGTAAATGGGAGAGGGATGATGTGAGAGTTGAAGATGAAGTTATTGAAGTCTTACATGGCGGAGAGAGGGGGAGGGCGGCCTCCAATCTTCTCGTCTCTGCAAGTGATAGAGTTGAAGTCCCCAATGCAAAGCTATAGGAGGTTATGGTTGTGGTGGTTGGTGTCCAGGAGTTCGTTCCAGAGGTATCTGTGCTCCGCGATGTCATAGCTGCCGTGAACCGCAGAAAGGATGGCGCGTTTAGGAATCAAAGGGTGTTCCATCCAGCAAGACAGGGCTTGCCTGGAATCTTGGATTACTCCAATTTTGACGGCCTTAGAACAGAGGATCCAAATGACGTGTCTACCGGCAATGGCCGAGTGAAAGCCTAACTGCAGTTGAATGGATTTGAGCCTCCTGTATGGGATTTTGGGTTCAAGGATGATCAAGATGTCATTTTTATGAGTTTTCTTAAGGCTGGTGATTCTCCTCATATAGGTTTGTTCGCCAGACTACAGACATTCCAGGAGAGAATATTCAGCATTAATGGAGCTTTGGGTGGGGTTGGTTGGACCGCTTCGCAGCAGACCTGGTGTGCATGGACGGGGACATTGCGGTCCCTTTTTTGTCTGATTTCCTGGTAGAGATGGATTCTTCCCCTGCCTGCTTGGAGGATGTGCCGAGGGACGAGTCCTCGGGGCATTTAGGGAAAGCGACCGTTTCTCCGGCTGAATCGAGGTCGGATTGCTCCGGAGGGATGATGAGGGAGTCGTCGGAGATTCCAATCCGGTCACCTTTCGCCTGGAGAGGGAATCCCGTAGCAAGGACCTGAAGACCGCTAAGGGCCTGCTCTGGCCCTAGGATAGCCAGAGCATCAACGGCGGAGTTGCCGTGCGAAGTATGAAGGTCGGTGGTGATCGGAGGTGCTAGGAATGACTCCTCTACGTCCTCTGGAAGAGTGACTCTGAGTTCCGGGGGCGTTGTCAGAGTCAGCATGAAAAGCCGTATCCTGGGGGGAGTCAATGGGTTCTGACATGAGTACGTTGAACTGATTGGACATGGCGAGGTTAGGTGGATGGTAGGGGATCACTGTTTTTTCTGCTGAGTTGCCTCTGCTGGATTTGCCTTCGCTGGAGTTGAATCTGGTGTGGGAATTAGGAAGAGGAAACAGGGGTGGTTGGGCAGATTTTTGATGTCGATTCCCTTTGGGATTGGGTTATGTCCTCTCCAGTTTCTTCCTAAGCTCCGGATGGAGATGGAAGCAATGCTTAGATAAGTGGCCACATAAATGGCATTGAGTGCAGAAGATTATGTGATTGTCGTAGATGATTTGCTGAGTGTGAGTTTGGTTGCCAAGTTCAATGAGTAGGTGGTTGGGGGTTCTGAGGTGGTTCCACACATATCTTTGCGTAGTGAGCTTTAGTCAGGTTGCTTATTTCAGCAGCGGTGGCCAGTAAGTCCCAAAGGAGTTGGTTATTCGTCGAAGAGCCGTCGGAACAAAACAAATGAGGGGGAGATTGGGTAGGGTAACCAGGCGGCAACCGTCGTTGAGTCTTCCTTGGTGTTAAAGTTCGCTGACCACTTGATTATCTTCATCTGGTGGGAGTCGACCTTCCCGGTGCCTTTGGACCACACCGTCCTGTGGTCTAGGTCGAAGGATAGGTCTAACAGAATATGCCTCGGGTCAAGGAGGGCTACCCTGTACTCTGTCGAGAGTCGCCAACTGGCTATAACCTCTGTAACCCT
>JANAVB010038613.1:2576947-2641040 GCA_029216955.1 Iris pallida
ATGATTATATGATGCTATATGGCCATTTGGTATGATTTGTGTTTTTCTTTTCTCGCAGAGTGAATCAAAGACAGAAGCTATGGATACAAATGGAGACGGAGTTATAGGATCCCATGTAATCTATGTGGGTTGTAAGAACTCTCCTTTGAGTTGTGACCTATGTATTATAAAGTTTGTTCTCACCAAATAGGAGAAGAGGCAAAACAATGCAATTGGTAAGGTTCTTATTTTTGCTCACTTACCTATTTTGTTCTTTTATCCTAATATGCATCTCAAAAATTTCTTACTCTCCTACTATTGGTCCATTCTCCAATGGGCACAGTTCGATAATTTTTTATTTTATTAAATGGTAGTTATTTCTAATTTGCTTCCCAGCTTAAAATTTATATCTTATTTTGTTATGTCTTATTTAAAATCAATAATCTTTACATTTGGAGTTTATTGACCTTGGCTTTTTGTAAATCAATTATCTGCTCCTAAGAAGACATTCGAGCTTCAGAAGCTACCCGAAGAGTAGTCAAAGAAGAAGAAGATAAGTTGATTCTCTAGAAGGGTTCTTTTCAGAAGAAACTAGCTTTAATAAGTTCTTGAGTTGTAGAAACTTGAAATGATCTTTTCATGGTAGTATCCAACTTGAGTTGCAGAAACTTGAAATGAGCTTTAACATCAGAATTTCTCCATTACCAAACGAATCAGAATTAATGGAGTGCATTATGTGGCAGTTGGCTACTTGGCAATAGCAGCTGCCTTGGCCCTTCCTGTAGAACAATAACAGCAGTGTATAGTGGGCCTACAGGCATTTGGGTGAGTTGTCAAGGGTGGGTATCATAGGATGAGTGAGTGTCTATAGGGTGTGGTCGAGTGTCCTATGTGGATGTGAGTGAATGTATCGTTTGTATCAGAGTTATCCATGTATCAGTGGCAGCAGGGGTTAAGTTCTTGGGTGTTTGTGTGTGGCATGCTGTAGCCATGAGTGGTGAAGAAATACATATACATACATGTCGGTATCAATAGGATGTAGCATTTGAGGATATATGCATCAGGTATAGAGTGGTTAGAGGGGCTCGGGTGGCCTTAGATTGGCTAATATGAGTGTGGCCATTTGTAGACCCTTCAAATTTTGGGCACTTGGCCATTTTTTCTTGTGCAGGAACTCGAGAGGTTAGAAGGGCAAGGGGTTGTTCTTGTAGTGTCACATGAGGAGAATGAGGGAGTGTGTATCAGAGTTAGGCCTTTTTGGGTTGCATTGGCCTCTTTTTGCTGCAGCACATGCAATTGCCTTGCTTTTTATTTTGCTACTGGCAATATAGCTATCTGCAGGGCATCATAAGCAGTAGCATAAGCTCATGCCCATGGTATATATATGAGGAGATTGTTTTGTTTTGTTTTATTTTCTTCTTTCCTTCAGTGAGAATCAGCTCATGAATGTATACACGAGGCGTATTATCTCAACCTATCAATTGGATGATTCTTTTGTTAATGATGTAGATCAGAAGGCTGAGACACTTTAGGTAATGTGTAAATGTCTCGTCTTGAGGAAACTTCATGCATTCTGGTTTTTTGTGCATTCTGGTTTTTTGTCTATGTAGTGATTTGATCAACTTGGGCTTTGTATTTGCAACAGTTTGTATATGTTAATCTTTGCAAGACAAATTATAAAACTTGAGCTTCTTTGAGTTCGATTCTATAAAACGGTGGAGTCGTTTGATGATCAATGTCATTGTTTGGTGGGTTAGAGTTTTACTGATACTTGCTTATTGCTATATATCCTTTAATTTATTCTTTTTTGCAATGTTAGTTGAAATAAGCTAATTTTTTTAGAGTTTTTGTTCTAAGTTGATATCAGTTTATTCAAACATGTGCATATAATGATTAAATACATTTCTCTTCTTCTCTCAGGAACTACATGGAAAATGAAGGTGTTGTGAATATGGGAGGGATGTGCACCGGCCGAATTTGCTACATATTTTATTTCTAGTTATATAAATATCAGTTTTGGATATTTAAGATGTACAAAAACTACATACTTTGGTTGGATATGTTGTGGTTGGATGTGTGTTGGATGTTTGTGGTTGAACTTATATTGGATGTGTTGGAAGTTTGTGGTGTATAAACAATACAGTTTGTTAATATAAAAATTAGATATTACAATTATTTGATGTGTGTATATCTTCTGGATTATTGATGTTATGTGTGTGTTCGATTCATTATATATAAAATTTTGGCTATACATAATTTAGCTTCTCTTGACGGTTATAAAACGTCAACAATTAACTCAATCCTGCTGCAACTGCTCTTTTCATTGAAGAAATTTTCGACTGTTAATAACCGTCATCTAGGCCGGAGTCAAGAAAAGTTTTTGCCTATGTTGACGATTTCTAAAAACTGCTATCTTGACGGCTAAAAACAGTCAACAAAACTACTTCATATGACGGCCAAAAACTGTCAAGAAAAGTCATGGCAGCGACCGTCAAGAAAAGGGAGGTCTTTTCTTGACTCCGACCTAGTTGACGGATCCGCAACTGTCAAGATACCCATTTCTTGATGGGGAATCACTGTCAAGAAAAGCCTTTATTCTTGTAGTGTCAGCGCGAAGATTAGAGAGACATCTAGAGAAAAAGAGGGTTTTTGTGAAATAAGAGAAAACAAAGAGAGAGTGTATTTTCTTGCAAATGAGGGGGGCAATTCTGGCCAGCCACTTCAATGGGGGTTATGGGGCATTTGGCACATTACAAAAATGCCCTCCAAGTCGAAGAATAGAATTGTTTTGAGTTGGGGTCAAAAGGGTAACTTGGAAACTCTTAATTCCAAGTTCTAAATCTAATTCTAAGCTGTAATCCCACTAAAATTCAAATAGGATTAGTCAAAAATAAATATATGAGTTTGGTCATGACGAGTTGGTCGGGTCCAATTGGGTCCAAAACTGACCCGGTTCACTAATACAAGTCGAAATGAAACTAAAATCAAACCCGATCAAAGAAAACCCCAAAACACCATATTAATAAATAAATAATCACAAAATATTTGAATATTAAAAATGACAAATTTGCCCTCAATTTTGAAAACTGGAGGTGACAAGTGAGGAAGGAAGAAATAGTTGAAAGAGTGGGTCAGCCGCAGTCATTGGACGCTCGTCGATGATGCAGTGGTATGGCGCTCGAACTTCGACACGGTGGTCAAGTCTGTGATCTGGTAGGAATTATCGGACGGATTGGTGGAGGGTCAGGATCTGTAGCTAGGTGCTTCTCAAACTTTGACATAGGTGACGGCATAGGCAGTGGCCGTCGGACGCCACATCTAGCGAAATCTACCGACGAAAGTGAGCATCCATAAGGAATCGGTCGACCGGGAGAAGGAGGGGGCGTCGGTGGTGGTGTTAGATGATGATGGTATATCCCTGGTGGTGGCAGAACATAAGAAATGTAGGGATCCTATCGGGGTATAGCGCAGCTGCGATCTGACAGCTGCACAGCGGCTCGATGAGTGCTTTGTGTGGTTCTCCGACACATGAAGGCATGGCAGCCTAGGAATTGGGGACGAAGCTCTAGAACTGGAGATTGGGATCTGGGGGTTGTACCGGCAGGTTTTGGTGTGGTGTCCTTGTGGTGGTTTCAGGGATGGCGATGGTGATAGTTAAGGTGCTGTGGTCGTTGAGGTTGGCCGGGAGGATGGGGTCGCGGTGGCTGTTGGTGGATCTGGTAGTTGGCCACTGGAAACCAGCACAGCCGGTCGGGGCGGTTGTCATATGAAGGAGAGGACGCTGAGGTGTATTTAGGGTTAGGTTTAGGGTTCTGCTTTGTGTCGGGGGGTGTCCGATACGAACATCTATTGGATTGCCTGTATCGAAATCATATCCATGTGCGAGCATGGGTGTCTGGGTGTGTTGGACATGGAGATGAAAAAAATTTGTACATGTAAATGATACAATATAGTGGAAAGACACGGGGTTTCAGACCTTAGGCCGGCATGATTGACATGGAGAAAGTGGACACGGACACGATGCACAACACAATGGTCATGGAGATATGGCTATGGAAATTATTTGGATTTCTAGGAAAAGTTGCAAAGGGAGCTTCTCCTTAAATAGATGGTGGAGACTCCTAGTTAGATAAGGACTTGGACTTCTTTAAACCTTACTAGATAAATCACACCTTTAATTTAAATCCAATTTAATAAAATCTAATCCCAATTTAAATCACCATCAATATTTACACATTAATATTAAATAAATTTAAAATATCTTTTTATAAATTAAAAATAAATCTAAATAATTTTCAAAAATCAAATTTTATAAACATACATGAATTTATTTTCATGTACATCGCATGCAAAATAGTACATATTATTTACAAAAGAAAAACATTATTTTTTTAATATAGTACATTTATATGTATAACAAATAAAATAACACTTATATATTTATAAAATAAGGTTCTAAAATCTGGTGTGATCCATTCTCTGTATTCAAGTAAAATAAAAAAAATTTACCTTATATTATTTAGAAACAAAATGTTCATTTCTTATATTTATAAAAAAAATGTATAATAAAACTTTCGTATGCACATATAAACAACTACTACGTATCTACTTATTTGTACTCAACTTATAAATACAAAAAAAAAATCTATAGTTAAATTTTAAGGGGTTTACAGCTTTTGACACATCTTCGTCACCTATATTCAACACTCCCTAGTCTCCTGTTTTATATGTGGCAAATAGTGCCCTGTTGTGAGATACGTGCACTGAAGCACCTGAGTTCACCAGCCAAGAATTATTATCGTATGCAAGGTTCATGACTACCTCATCACCTACAATGATCATATTGCCTCTATGTACCGAGGCAGCCGTTGTTGTGTTCTTACTTTGCTTTCCCTTGTCGCCCTTTTTTTCTCTCTTAGAAGTGAAACAGTTTCACCTAATGTGGCCCTTCTTGCCATAATAGTAGCATTGAGAGTCCTTGTACCAACCCTTGGACTTTTCCTGCTCTTGCCTCAGCCATCGCCTGGACCCTTTCTTTTACTCCTTCTACGACTTTTTTGAAACAAGTGCCTCTAAGTGGGATATGGATGAAGTGCCCTAAGAACGACTTCACATCTTTTCATTCAGTACCCCTCTCTTGGCGAACTATAGACTGAACACGCCTTCTGGAGCATAAGCGATCATAGACACTAGTATGGTTTCCCACGAGTCTGGCAATGTACACAACAGCCATATTTCTTGTACCTCATCGTTGAACTTGACTCCCACCGAAGATAGCTAGTCAACCATGCCCTAGAACTCACTCAAGTGATCCGTAATAGATGTACCATCTCTTTACCGCAGACCCATCATTTGTCGGATCATGAACAACTTATTCATCCCGATCATCTTTATATACAAAGATTCCAAGTTCTTCCAAAGTGCTCTTGTGTGCTCAATATTGGAAACATGGTTGTACACGTTATCATCAACGAACTGTCAAATATACACTCATATCTATATATGCTCGAATTTTCAGTCCTCCTCGAATTTATCACTGGCCTATTGGAAGCATATACTGGAAGATGTAACTTCTTGACGAACAACTTATCCTTCATGTTGCTCTGCCAATAGTGGTAATTGGTACCATTAACGTTTACCATGTGCACCGGCTTCACGTCCATCTCTTCTTCCTAGCTTAATAGCCAACCCTGACAACAACCTGACTCTAATACCACTATGTTGGAAATGAAATACGAAAAGCGTTCCCCAAACCAAAGAGACTGTGAAAGAATCGAAGAAAAGTAAACAAAACTAGATTGTGAAAATCATATAGAAAGCCAAATGCAAATATAATAATTTTTGAGGTAGAAGAATCTTACGAGAAAGAACATGAGACGATCAAAGTCTAACTCTAAAATGCCTCCACGAATGGAATAAGAAATTACACTAACTTCTTACAAGCTTCTCACCGATCCAAAACTGATAATCGAAACTACTTAAAAAAGAAAACTTGATTAAAGACTCTGAACACCAAGAGATGTCGAGAAGAATTATCTGAAATGATATCTCCTTCACGATAGCCTTTAATCCCCTTTCTCTCTCTCTCTCTCAAAAGTTGTAACCCATGATATTATTATTCATCAACTTGCATGCATCAAACTTTAAACCCTTGCTTAAATTAGGGTTACCATATATTGGAAATCTATATATGGAAGCCAAATATATATGGAAACTCAAATATATATTAATAATATATTTAATGGAAATCCAATCGTAATTGGCTTGCCATAAATTTGAAGGCCAATTATAAGGAAAGTCAATATATCAAAGATCAAATTATAAATATATGGTTAAAGTCAAAGACGAAAATCCAGTCATATATTACCTTACCATATAAGTTCTAATATACGGCAATCGATGCACACCTCGAGCTTCTCCGACACAGGATGACTCTCGTCGTACTTCGAGGTATTCTTCACATAGGTTGAAAACCCCACCAAACTCCAATAATTTCAACACAATCACTTGCTTTCCTTTTTTCATAGATTTTTATCTTTTATCACTTCTGAACTCCCCAATCTCAAACATCGATATCTGTATTTAAACATATAGTTAATGTATCTTTCTCTACTTTTGTAATTTTATTTATATATGTATCTATACATTATCTTGTAATTATATATCGTATACCTGTATCTTATACTATACCATATTATTAGTCTGAAGTTCTAACATGATTTGTTCTTGGTTTTTATTTTGTTAGAATTGTACGAGCGTGTTGCTCATGGAATAATTAACAAATATTAAAATTAGATAATTAACTTATGTAATTGAAAAGTTATAGTGAGTTTCTTAATATAATAAACTAACCTACAAACCACACTAGACCTTATGAGATCCATAACGTGTCATGAACCGATGTTAGGACTCGTACATCAAATGGTGTGCCCTTCTTTATGTTTTAGCTCATTTCTGAGCCAAAACAAAGCTACTGGTATACCGACAGTTCGGGCTCTGTGGAGTAATTCAACAATACTGACTCACCGTGCTCTTTATCTATTGGTTTTCGATTGGATAGAGATAATAGTACAAAAATACATGCATATAATAATAAAATAATTCAACGTAGCTCTATCACTAAATAAAAACGCCATTGTGACTAAAAAGGGACGTCGACATATTAAGGCTATCCAAATGATGTCTCTTATTACTCGCTGGTTCAAATAAATACTGATGATCGTATGATTAACAAATGGCGTCATTTTGTCTTCAACATAGCAATACAGGAAATCGACGACTAACCATCGACCCACTTATAATGTGATACAATGATGAACACCGGACCATTCTAGCGATGACCACTCGACGACAAGGAAATTAAAGTCCAATGACATGGCGAAAAACATTCAACCCTTCCACGACGATAAATCGCAAAGGCTACTAATGACCGATGCCAAGGTGACAAACTTTCGACACTTTTAGCATCAAAATTTTGGCGATGTAACGACTGCGGGCTCACTAGTCGACAATGAACAATGGTTTCTGATACCTTGGTTATGTTTTTGGTATGTAGTTAGCCACATAATATGACGTCACCTAGATGTAATAGGTTCATCACATGCCGTCACCAGGCAGCCGCAAGTTCGACACTAAGTTGAACAAATTTGAAAAATATATTTGAAAACTAATCAAAATGAAGATAGAGAACAATATATATGAGAACCGATACAATACGACAAAAGATGCTCGCTAAAAACCCAAAAATAGAAGAAACACATAAATAGAACAAATAAATTCCAATTGCAACCAGCCGGCACAATCGTCATAGAATTCTCTTTCAATATCCAACCGTATGTACAACTATTTAATATATATATATATATATATATATATATATATATATATATATATATATATATATATATATATTACCATTAAAGAGATGTTTGTTGATACGACTTATGTTTTATTTTTTCAGTTATCAACCTCTCTTTAGTCTTTCTTTATGGTACAACAAAGATGTTCGTACAGAGGTTGAAAGCCGAGACCAAAAAATTAATCGTATCAACAAACATATCAAAAATACATAATACCATATATTGCTATATAATAAATAAAATTATAAGTACATATAATTCCTCCAAGGCAGTGGAGAAGAAACAAATGATGGCGGTTTCAAGTACATCGATGCCTACGTCTCCCTAGATCTGAATATGTATGCCTTAATAGACTATGGTTTATTCTTTTGCTATTGCGCCCAAATATGGTAGCGAAAGATTAATAAATCATAGTACATAAATGATGGAGGTTTAGAAGTACCATCTATTCGCCCGCCATTCCCTCTCTTTTAATATATTTTTATTATGTTTGTAGTTAGTCTCCCAAATGTTTTTAACAATATTTGGATGGACTAGGACAAAAAGGTTGTAACTTTGATGACTCCCAATGGTAAGATATGCCATGTTGACTTCTACAAAGAAATAGAAGGCACATATATAGGACAAAAATAGATGGGTGAATGATCTAAACGTCTATGCCTTAAAAGACTATGATTTATTAACCTTTCACTATCGTGTGTGCGATAGCAAAAGAATAAATCATAGTCTATTAAGGCATACACGTTTAGATCTTTCGCCCATTCATTTACCCCTATGTATATTCCTTCTATTTCTTTGTAGAATTTAACATAACATATCTTATTGTTGGGAGTCACAAAGTTACAGTCTTGTCTACACCTAGTCCACCAAAATATTCTTCGTAAGTTCTTAGGGACTAAATTCAAACAAAATGCAAATATATTAAGAGAGTAGTATAAGCACCCTCATTTTTTGGATATTTTTAAATTTATTTATATGATTTATATAAACTAAATTATATTTTATTTTTAATTATGGCTATATAGGCACTTTGTCGTAGTTTTGATTTGTGAAGCACAACATTGACCAATTCCTCGAAACAAGTTTCATATTCATGTTCTAGATGAGTCTACCTTCATTTTGAAATATCATATCTCACTCAAACATGTTTCCTTGCACTACATATTTTTTGCAAAATTTTGGGGTCAAAGTAGTTGTTTTACCCTTAGCTGTAATTTTGATGTATTTTTCTAATTCCGATTTGAGGCCGAGCTCCGATCCAAACTTTTTGACCCAATATATAATTTTGACATATTTTGAGCATACTATACACATGCCAATGGTGTCCCACTCAATTAAATTTTTATGTGTTATTTATTTTTAAATGGCACACAAGTCGAAACTATAAACATATTAGACTCAAATCGATCACAAAGATTCTACCAAACCGAAACTAGCCCAAATAGGTTTGTAGAGCCTCTTCTTATTGGCCAATTGGTTATGATCATACCTGATTTTGATAATCAACGTCAACTTTGGTCGATACGCAAAATATACATAATGCTGTAGGTTTTAAGACTACACCTACTACTGCTATAAGCTAAAAAGTCTCATCGTCATCAAGAACCAAATACAATAAAATCAAGATCAAGTTTTACATATTTATTATGTATTTTTATTTTTATTGAGTCTAGGAAAAATATGTAAGATTGATCAGGATCAGTATTGGCTTAGTTGTTTCTCAGTCCATAAAAATTATACTTTATCCAAAAGTCCATATTCCAAATAAGCCCAAAACCTATCAATCTGGTCCAATACTGTTCTGATAGAACTCAGACAGAACTCGGCCCGAGTTTGGTTTGGTTATTTTGAACATAATTTTTGAACTCCCTCCAAATCTTCATCTAACGTTCGAATGCGAGATTTCTGCATCCGAACTCTACCCGAACTCTGCCCGAATTCGGTCTACAAAAATAATATAAGTAGAAAAGAACTTTCATATTTCCAAATCACTCAGTCACTCCTTCCTTCTCTTCTATATTCATTTTAAGTATTTTTTACGAGCTACATTTTCGAATCAAGGCTATACTACTCTTAGCCAAGCCAGTATAGTATCTGTTTAATCTAAAGTTTGGTGTTGAAGAGTTGTATCGAAGGATGTATTCAAAAAATGTTCCAGTTTTCAAATTGTCTTGTGGAGTCGGTCGTATACTCGTCGCCAAAGACGGTGTTGTAAAGTTGGTCGTGCACTTGTCGTCAAGCACGATGTTGTAAGAGTTGCAAGCACTCAGTTAAAGCTGGTGCCATAGTGGATTAACATCGAACAGGAGTACTCGAGACTGGAATGTCATTGAGTTTGATCTTCATAACTCTTACTTTACTGCAAGTTATTTAGTGTCATATCATTTGCTTTTACTTGCTATATTATATAAGTTTATAATTTTTTAATTGGTAATATTTTTTGCTACACACGTATACACTCTATTCACCCCCTCTCTAGAGGTGCTCAACGGTCCTACAATTTGTATTAGAGCATGTTATACATATATATAACCATCTAGAGAGTATATATATCTATGGCAGTTGTTAAATCTATATTCAATGGTGAAGGGAAATCCAAATAGACCCCCACTATTTGATGGAACGAATTATACCTATTAGAAAACATGGATGAGTTTCTTTCTAAAATTACTGGACTCGGATCTTTGGTAGATAGTGATAGACGGTTACAAAAAAATGCCTTGAAAAATGATTGATGGTGTTGTAGTAGACAAGCCCCACGACAAATACACTGAGCATGAAAAGACACATTGTAACACCCAGTTTTTCAGATGAGGGTAATTTTGAAATTTTATAATTATAATTATTATTATTGATAATTATTTCACATTATGATTTTTGGTGATTTTTAATAATTTTAAACTATTTAAAAACTGCTTTAAGTTATGACTTGTGATTTTGATGTGCTGCCAGTGAAACCCTAGTGACTGCATGACCTAGAGCCTAACCATGTCGTTAGGATAATTTAATTATCATTTTTAGCCTAGGGGTAATTTGGTCATTTTGACTTATTTGAATTATTTGATGATTTAATGAATTGGTGAATTCTAGTTTGACTTTGACTTGCTGAGACATAGTGGACTAGCCTAGAACCTAACCCTAGCTATGGTAACCCTAGTCTAACTTGAGTTAACCTATTTTAGTCATTAGAGAATAGTTTTAGAATGAGCAGATTTGGTTTAGTGAATTTAAGTCATGGCTTGTGGTTTCATGAAATGACTTATGGCTTAATTATTTAATTGATCATGACTTAAGCCCATGGGCCATTTAGTGAACCCTAACCCTAATTTTTGAGCTTATGACCAGCCACATAGGGATCCCCACCCTATTTAAATACTTATTCATTAGGGCTTGTCTCTTTTTATCATTCCAACACTTGGAGAAAAAAAAGGTATTTTTCCCCTTCCAAAAATTCCCATTTTATTCATTTGATCTCCTTTTTTCATCCTAGTCTTTTGCATTGGATTGTAATTGAAGTTTATGGACTGTTGGTGGAGAGATATTTCAGTTTGGGATCAATTTGGAGCATTTGGCCATCAAGAAGAACACCCCCCATTTGGAGCTTTTTCATACAATTTGTACCTATAGGTAAAACCCTTTAAATTGCATTATTATTGTGATTTCTTTGTATGATTGCTTAGGAATAGGTGTCTCCTAATTTCTGGAGGAATTTTGTGTCATTTGCATTAGGTTACGTGTCTGTATCGGACATGTATCGAACCTAATAGCAAGGTGTTCGACGAAATGCCTGAACCGATTCGATTTGCAAATTTTGCAAATCTATTTGAATAGAATCCTAGATCTAGGGTTTGCTTATTGATTTTTGTGTTTTCTTCCAAATTTTAGAGTCGTGTCGTGTCCACACGAGGACACGAACACGCTGTCCGTGCACTCTGCACTGTGTCCTGCATCACGGGGTCTATTTCTCCCGACACAAGACACGTGGACACACCAAATTTTGTGTGAGTGTTGGGGCAGTGACTGCCACCATGCTCCCAAAATTTGGAAGCATTTTGTTTTGTGTGCGAGGAGAAATCCTCCCCGCACTGGTCGTACGGGACACGCGCGAGCTGTCGTTGCGCGCGCCAGAACGCGTCTGATACGCGTTTGGCACAGACACGACATATGTCTTGGACACGATGCAGGGGCATACACGTGTAGCCCTATATGTGGCAAACCGTGTCCTCGCTGTACGAGGCTGCCTGTGCAGATACTGATACACTGTTTCGATTAATTCTTGGACACCTCGTGTCCATTTGCATGGACACGAATACCCTCCCAGGACACGTACTTATAGTAGGAACCCTTGATCACACTGAAATTGGATTTAAATGGGATTTAGTTCGATTTATCACTTCTCTTGTCGTTTATTTTTTTACTGATACCTGAATTGAATGGGGATTGCTTTGGGTTTTTTAGATTGATATATTCAATGATATTAGTATTTGGTTTCCAGATAGGATTTGATTTGTTCATCTCAGTTTTGGGTTTATGGAGATTCGAATGGGGATTTTCATTTACTAGATTCAATGTAACCGAACAGCCAGATACTGATACTTAAATCCTGAACTTTTCATTCTTTTTAAAACTGATGTTTGAGTAATTTTTTAGCCATGTTGAATGCATGATCATATGTATTAGCTACTGAACATGATGCTAAATTACTAGGTTGATTCCATTATACTCTATTAGGAAATGAATGATTCATTGATTGATTCACATGGCTGTTCCTATATAGTTCTGGTCTCAATAATTAATGGATTGTGAACTTCAGAGAAAATGTTTGTTTAACAGTATAAATCATGCCTCTCTAAATGTGTGATAGACATTAATTTCAATTCCTGAGTTGTAACTGAGAACACTATCACTTGACCCACACACACAAAACTTGTTTTTATGCCACCATACATTGTGTTTTCCTGAGACATTCCTGGACCTTGACACTTTTGTACACTTTTTGGGTTGGTAGTTCAATGTAGACACACACACTCACTATGGCTCTCACACCCACTGTTTTCTATTGATACATACACTGTTTTTCTCTTTCAGGTTTACACACATGGGCTGATTGTTCTTGAGAACACTACACACACACACATTGCAATCTTGAGATTCACTCAGACATCATTGATTTTATCACACACACAAAAACCTGAGTTGTAGTTCACTGTTTCCTTACAAACACACACACACACATCTCCTCAACCCTTCCCTGTTACACACACACCACGTGGCTCACATTAGCACTGTTAATTGATATTAGGCACTATCTAAAATCTGAGAAAAACCCTATCTACAACCATATTTTCCTATTGAACACACACCCTAGCCTGAGACCTGTACACACCTAGCACTTGACACATTGAACCCCTTTCATATGTTCCTTGGACCTACACTAGATGCTAACACAAATTGTGTATATATATGTATAGATGATAATTGAATTGCCCTTTACTACACTATACACATACATGTATACCCACACATGCACATGTATCCTCTCTTTATCACTATATGTTAATATATATATTTTGCCTATATACATAATGTAGCCTATATGAGTTTTTATGTGTGCTATTCATATAAATTAGATAATTTTTATGTATAAATATGTGAGAGTAGACCTTGGGTGTGAAATGTGTGTAATTTTGCCAATGGCCTGTAGCCTATGGCTTCTAGCTTATGTTTATGGCATGAATGCCCAGTCAATACGTGTTATTGGCTTGTATAGCCCAGTTTTGATGTGTATTTGCTAGTCTAGGCTTGGTTAGGCCTAGTGAGACTTGACTAGACTAGGATTGACCTAGTTTGACTATTGTAGTTGACTTGGGTCGACCCAGAGTTAAACAAGTTTGACTTGGACCTAGTTTGACCTAGATAGTTGACCATATTCGACTTAGAGTTGACTTTGACTTAGATTGACCAAGAATTCATGTAGATTGCATCGTGGACTTCATTTACCTTATTTTAAACTCATTATAACCTATACTGCTCTATTTAGGACATTGTGACTCTGGTGCAGGCATCTGATATTATACTACTATTCTCAGAGTAGCAGGCGAGTACATTCTCTGATAGTTCTTTCATTTACTTGTCGTTTACTATATTTCAGTTGTACCTAGTTCTATCTGATTCTCTGTTTCAAATACGATTTGATATTACTGGATCCATTTCATGCGACACTCACTTATTTAATTCTAGCCTCTATTTCTGGAACCACCTACCGGAACCACCTACTGGAACCACCCTGGAATCAAATACTGGAACCATTCGTGTACTGGCTGGACTTATACCTATTTTTGTGTCGGATTATGGATTCACTTGTACTTGCTGGGCGGAGAAATATTGGAATAGGCATGTGAACATACCCAAATACTGGAACCACTCCCTTGGAATTATACTGGAACGATAGCCATCCGACACTTGGCCGAGTGTGCGGTGTGCCGTATTACCTACAGCCGTTCATATGTTGATCCCGATATTTTAAAACATACTGTTAGAGTATAGGTTGGACTCTCCCTGGAACCTTTGATCACCGACTGGACTCACCTTATACCGGACTCATCTTGTACTGGAACCACCTGGTATCAGATTCATGTTGTCTGGATTTACTTGGGTTTTGCACTTGTTTACATTTATATTCTGGACTTATATCATGTTGCTCTGGTTCTGCTAGTTCTATTTTTACAGTCTTTATTGCTATAATTCTTCTCTTATTTAGTTATTTACTTTTCTTGCACTTTATCTGTCTTTCTTACCATCATCTGAATATAAACTGCCATATTCATCAATACAACTGTCTATAACTGCTTTATAGTTCTCTGTCATTACTTGGGTTTTCTTGATGAGTTGTATTCGTTCCTGTCCTGACTGGACCTGTTGTAAATTTTACAGATGATTGCCTTGAGGACACATGCCCTAAATATTATTGTAGAGATGGCTTAGCTACCTATGGCCCCGACACTCAGGAGTGATCGGGAGATTAGCTAGTTATTTTGTTTAACTTTCATGTTTTAGAACTGGAGTTGTATATAAGTTGAGTTTTGTAGTTGAGATTGTCTGAGATTATATTATTTAGTTGTTGGTTTTATTTATGTTATTAGTCTTAGTTATAATCTTCTGTGTTATCATAGCATGCTTAGACTGTGATTGAGATTACATTATATCTATACTTGTCCTCCGTTCGGAGTTGAGATTTTGACAAGTACATTATATAATTGCGTGAGTTGTTGGTTAGATAGTGACCTAGAACAACGTTCTACCGCCGATACTGCGGCATAGGCTGGGCATTGTTACGCACTCGTACCCTCACAGTGGGTACGGGTCGTGACACATTTTTAGTGGTGGCCCATGCAGGTCGAAAGTCGCGTTAGTGCGATATCGTGGTAGTACGGCGACTTATTTGTACTGCTGTGAGCCTGCGATAGGATTGAGAGATAGGCTTTAGCAGAGATGTTACTCAATCACAGTTAGGACTACTTGAGAGATTCCTGGATGACCCATGAGAATCTCATTATGAACTTCGACTTGAAAATCCTTTTTCTCTTGTTTTGATTCACCCTCACTCCTTGATGTTAAAGGATTTTAGACTATTAACTTCCTTCATCATTATCCTTATGTATATTTTGTCTATCTTATGTTGCTAATTTAACACCAGTTTTGTAAGCTTATCTTTTTCGAGCTTGATCATGATATATTTTATTGGGGGCTGGCACCCACTAACATATGGTCTAATCAGAACTGGTGCATTATGGTCTGATCAACCTATTGCACTCTGGTTCACTTTTCATAGATTATTCTATGTGGAGGGAGACATAGTTAAATTTGCCCTCGAGTCTCATCCACGACAGCTTTGGTAATTCTTTTTTTGAATTATTTCCATCGCCTATGAACCACGTATTGTACTTAATAGCATCGTCTTGAACTCTTGATTGTTTTGCCTTTCATATATTTTAGAAAGAAAAGGCACTGTACTTGATAGATCAACCCGAGGTATCATATTTAGTTTCCCTATCTAAAGGAAGAAATTGACTTATTTCTAAATTCTTGCATCATCCTTTAAATTCTAATTCTTTGATCGTGACCAGTTGACCGGATCATCCTCCTTATCATCCAGTGTTTGAGATCTTATTCAATTGAATTAATTCAATTGTGACATGGATATCAAATCTTGGATACTCGTGCTCAGACTTCAATGGCCTCGTTCTCCATCTTACCCAAACTTCGATATATCCTGAAATTGATCAACTTAGATCGTGCCGGGACTAAATCCTCTTTTATATATTGTATTATTGGATTTCAATGCTATTGACACTCGTGCCTTAATCTTTCGATTTGATCATCTTTGGAATGGTAATCCTTCATAATTAATTCCTAGTTGTCTTACCAGTTTTATATAGGATGGTAGACTGTCCCTTTGCACCTCCTTTTGAGGGAGCCAGGCCACCTGTAGCTCAACACCAGAGGGGTTGAGCTTTTGCGATGGCGGTCGAGGAGACCGACGCTGCAGGTGATGGGTTAGCAGGTTTGTCCTTCTCATTCTTCCTCTCCACTTTCCTGTGTGATTCCATTAGTACCTGCCAGGATATAGTTGTGATTGCTAGATAGTGTAGCTACCCTGTTCGAGACCGTAGAATCATGACCAGTAGGACAGTGTTGCATGTTATCTTTGACTTTGATTGTTGGGGGTTTGACCTAGTAGGGATACGATCATCTTAATTTCGAGGACGAAATTTTTCTAAGGGGGGTAGGATTGTAACACCCAGTTTTCCAGATGAGGGTAATTTTGAAATTTTGTAATTATAATTATTATTATTGATAATTATTTCACATTATAATTTTTGGTGATTTTTAATAATTTTTAAACTATTTAAAAACTGCTTTAAGTCATGACTTGTGATTTTGATGTCCTGTCAGTGAAACCCTAGTGAGTGCATGACCTAGAGCTTAACCATGTCATTAGGATAATTTAATTATCATTTTTAGCCTAGGGTAATTTGGTCATTTTGACTTATTTGAATTATTTGATGATTTAATGAATTGGTGAATTCTAGTTTGACTTTGACTTACTGAGACCTAGTAGACTAGCCTAGAACCTAACCCTAGCTATGGTAACCCTAGTCTAACTTGAGTTAACCTATTTTAGTCATTAGAGAATAGTTTTAGAATGAGCAGATTTGGTTTAGTGAATTTAAGTCATAGCTTGTGGTTTCATAAAATGACTTATGGCTTAATTATTTAATTGATCATGACTTAAGCCCATGGGCCATTTAGTGAACCCTAACCCTAATTTTTGAGCTTATGACCAGCCACATAGGGATCCCCACCCTATTTAAACACTTATTCATCAGGGCTTGCCTCTTTTTATCATTCCAACACTTGGAGAAAAGAAAGGTATTTTTCCCCTTCCAAAAATTCCTATTTTATTCATTTGATCTCATTTTTTCATCCTAGTCTTTTGTATTGGGTTCTAATTGAAGTTTATGGACTGTTGGTGGAGAGATATTTCAGTTTGGGATCAATTTGGAGCATTTGGCCATTAAGAAGAACACCCCCCATTTGGAGCTTTTCCATACATTTTGCACCTATAGGTAAAACCCTTTAAATTGCATTATTATTGTGATTTCTTTTCGTGATTGTTTAGGAATAGGTGTCTCCTAATGTCTGGAGGAATTTCGTGTCATTTGCATTAGGTTACGTGTCCGGATCGGACACGTATCGAACCTAATAGCTAGGCGTTCGACGAAATGCCCGAACCGATTCGATTTGCAAATTTTGTAAATCTATTTGAATAGAATACTAGATCTAGGGTTTGCTTATTGATTTCTGTGTTTTCTTCCTGATTTTAGAGTCGTGTCGTATCCACACGAGGATACGAACACGCTGTCCGTGCACTGTACACTGTGTCCTGCATCACGGGATCTATTTCTTCCGACACAGAACACGTGGACAAACCAAATTTTGTGTGAGTGTTGGGGCAGTGACTGCCACCATGCTCCCAAAATTTAGGAGCATTTCGTTTTGTGTGCGAGGAAAAATCCTTCCCGCACTGGTCGCACGGGACACGCACGAGCTGTCGTTGCGCGCGCCGGAACGCGTCTGATACACGTTTGGCACAGACACGACATGTGTCTTGGACATGGTGCAGGGGCATACACGTGTAGCCCTATATGTGGCGAACCGTATCCTCGCTGTACGAAGCTGCCTATGCAGATACTGATACACTGTTTCGATTGATTCTTGGACACCTCGTGTCCATTTGCATGGACACGAATACCCCCCAGGACACGTACTTATAGTAGGAACCCTTGATCACACTGAAATTGGATTTAAATGGGATTTAGTTCGATTTAGCACTTCTCTTATCATTTATTTTTTTACTGATACCTGAATTGAATGGGGATTACTTTAGGTTTTTGAGATTGATATATTCAATGATATTAGTATTTTGTTTCCAGATAGGATTTGATTTGTTCATCTCAGTTTTGGGTTTATGGAGATTCGAATGGGGATTTTTATTTACTAGATTCAATGTAACCGAACAGCCAGATACTGATACTTAAATCCTGAACTTTTCTTTCCTTTTAAAACTGATGTTTGAGTATTTTTTTAGCCATGTTGAATGCATGATCATATGTATTAGCTACTGAACATGATGCTAAATTGCTAGGTTGATTCCATTATACTCTATTAGCAAATGAATGATTCATTGATTGATTCACATGGCTGTTCCTATATAGTTCTGGTCTCAATAATTAATGGACTGTGAACTTCAGAGAAAATCTTTGTTTAACAGTATAAATCATGCCTCTCTAAATGTGGGATAGACATTAATTTCAATTCCTGAGTTGTAACTAAGAACACTATCACTTGACCCACACACACAAAACTTGTTTTCATGCCACCTTACATTGTGTTTTCCTGAGACATTCCTGGACCTTGACACTTTTGTACACTATTTTGGGTTGGTAGTTCAATGTAGACACACAAACTCACCATGGCTCTCACACCCACTGTTTCCTATTGATACACACACTGTTTTTCTCTTTCAGGTTTACACACATGGGCTGATTGTTCTTGAGAACACTACACACACACACATTGCAATCCTGAGATTCACTCAGACATCATTGATTTTATCACACACACAAAAACCTGAGTTATAGTTCACTGTTTCCTTACAAACACACACACATCTCCTCAACCCTTCCCTGTTACACACACACTACATGGCTCACATTAGCACTGTTAATTGATATTAGGCACTGTCTAAAATCTGAGAAAAACCCCTATCTACAACCCTGTTTTCCTATTGAACACACACCCTAGCCTGAGACCTGTACACACCAAGCACTTGACACATTGAACCCCTTTCACATGTTCCTTGGACCTACACTAGATGCTAACACAAATTGTGTATATATATGTATAGAGGATAATTGAATTGCCCTTTCACTAAGCCACACATGCACATTACCTATACCTTCACTACACCATACACATACATGTATACCCACACATGCACATGTATCCTCTCTTTATCACTATATGTTAATATATATATTATGACTATATACATAATGTAGCCTATTTAAGTTTTTATGTGTGCTATTCATATAAATTAGATAATTTTTATGTATAAATATGTGAGAGTAGACCTTGTGTGTGAAATGTGTGTAATTTTGCCTATGGCCTATAGCCTATAGCCTATGGCTTCTACCTTATGTTTATGGCATGAATGCCCAGTCAATATGTGTTGTTGGCTTGTATAGCCCAGTTTTGATGTGTGTTTGCTAGTCTAGGCTTGGTTAGGCCTAGTGAGACTTGACTAGACTAGGATTGACCAAGTTTGACTATTGTAGTTGACTTGGGTCGACCCAGAGTTGAACAAGTTTAACTTGGACCTAGTTTGACCTAGACAGTTGACCATATTCGACTTAGAGTTGACTTTGACTTAGATTGACCTAGAATTCATGTAGATTGCATCATGGACTTCATTTACCTTATTTTAAACACATTATAATCTATACTGCTCTATTTAGGACATTGTGACTCTGGTGCAGGCATCTGATATTACACTAATATTCTCAGAGTAGCAGGCGAGTACATTCTCTGATAGTTCTTTCATTTACTTGTCGTTTACTATATTTCAGTTGTAGCTAGTTCTATCTGATTCTCTGTTTCAAACACGATTTGATATTACTGGATCCATTTCATGCGACACTCACTTATTTAAGTCTGGCCTCTATTTCTGGAACCACCTACTGGAACCACCCTGGAATCAAATACTGGAACCATTCGTGTACTGGCTGGACTTATACCTATTTTTGTGTCGGATTATGGATTCACTTGTACTTGCTGGGCGGAGAAATATTAGAATAGGCATGTGAACATACCCAAATACTGGAACCACTCCCTTGGAATTATACTGGAATGATAGCCATCCCACACTTGGCCGAGTGTGCGGTGTGCCGTATTACCTACAGCCGTTCATATGTCGATCCCGATATTTTAAAACACACTGTTAGAGTATAGGCTGGACTCACCCTGGAACCTTTGATCACCGACTGGACTCACCTTATACCGGACTCATCTTGTACTGGAACCACCTGGTATCAGATTCATGTTGTCTGGATTTACTTGGGTTTTGCACTTGTTTATATTTACATTCTGGACTTATATCATGTTGCTCTGGTTCAGCTAGTTCTATTTTTACAGTCTTCATTGTTATGATTCTTCTCTTGTTTAGTTATTTACTTTCCTTGCACTTTATATGTCTTTCTTACCATCACCTGAATATAAACTGCCATATTCATCAATACAACTGTCTATAACTGCTTTATAGTTCTCTGTCAATACTTGGGTTTTCTTGATAAGTTGTACTCGTTCCCGTCCTGACTGGACCTGTTGTAAATTTTACAGATGATTGCCCTGAGGACACATGCCCTACATATTACTGTAGAAATGGCTTAGCTACCAATGGCCCCGACACTCAGGAGTTATCGGAAGATTAGCTAGTTGTTTTGTTTAGCTTTCATGTTTTAGAACTGGAGTTGTATATAAGTTGAGTTTTGTAGTTGAGATTGTCTGAGATTATATTATTTAGTTGTTGGTTTTATTTATGTTATTAGTCTTAGTTATAATCTTCTATGTTATCATATCGTGCTTAGACTGTGATTGAGATTACATTATATCTATACTTGTCCTCCATTTGGAGTTGAGATTTTGACAAGTACATTATATAATTGCGTGAGTTGTTGGTTAGATAGTGACCTAGAACAGCGTTCTACCGCCGACACTGCGGCATAGGCTGGGCGTTGTTACGCACTCGTACCCTCACAGTGGATGCGGGTCGTGACACGTTTTTAGTGGTGGCCCATGCAGGTCGAGAGTCGCGTTAGTACGATATCGTAGTAGTACGGCGACTTATTTGTACTGCTGCAAGCCTGCGATAGGATTGAGAGATAGGCTTTAGCAGAGAGGTTACTCAATCACAGTTAGGCCTACTTGAGAGATTCCTGGACGACCCATAAGAATCTCATTATGAACTTCGAATTGAAAATCCTTTTCCTCTTGTTTTGATTCACCCTCACTCCTTGATGTTAAAGGATTTTAGACTATTAACTTCCTTCATCATTATCCTTA
Organism: Iris pallida; assembly: GCA_029216955.1. Classification (NCBI taxonomy): domain Eukaryota; kingdom Viridiplantae; phylum Streptophyta; class Magnoliopsida; order Asparagales; family Iridaceae; genus Iris; species Iris pallida. Next base: position 2,598,469 of record JANAVB010038613.1, read on the forward strand.
CGTATATTTTGTCTATCTTATGTTGCTAATTTAACACCAGTTTTGCAAGCTTATCTTTTTCGAGATTGATCATGACATATTTTATTGGGGCTGGCACCCACTAACATATGGTCTAATCAAAACCGGTGCATGATGGTCTGATCAACCTATTACACTCTGGTTCGCTTTTTATATATTATTCTATGTGGAGGGAGACATAGTTAAATTTGCCCTCGAGTCTCATCCACGACAGCTTTGGTAATTCTTTTTTTGAATTATTTCCATCGCCAATGAACCACGTATTGTACTTAATAGCATCGTCTTGAACTCTTGATTGTTTTGCCTTTCACATTTTTCAGAAAGAAAAGGCACTGTACTTGATAGATCAACCCGAGGTATCATGTTTAGTTTCCCTATCCAAAGGAAGAAATTGACTTATTTCTATATCCTTGCATCATCATTTAAATTCTAATTCTTTGATCGTGACCAGTTGACCGGATCATCCTCCATATCATCCAGTGTTTGAGATCTTATTCAATTGAATTAATTCAATTATGACATGGATATCAAATCTTGGATACTCGTGCTCAAACTTCAATGGCCTCGTTCTCCATCTTGTCCAAACTTCGATATATCCTGAAATTAATCAACTTAGATCGTGCCGGGACTAAATCCTCTTTTATATATTGTATTATTGGATTTCAATGCTATTGACACTCGTGCCTTAATCTTTCGATTTGATCATCTTTGGAATGGTAATCCTTCATAATTAATTCCTAGTTGTCTTACCAGTTTCATATAGGATGGTAGACTGTCCCTTTGTACCTTCTTTTGAGGGAGCTAGGCCACCTGTAGCTCAACACCAGAGGGGTGGAGCTTTTGCGATGGCGGTCGAGGAGACCGACGCTGCAGGTGATGGGTTAGCAGGTTTGTCCTTCTCATTCTTCCTTCCCACTTTCCTGTGTGATTCCATTAGTACCTGCCAGGATATAGTTGTGCTTGCTAGATAGTGTAGCTACCCTGTTCGAGACCGTGGAATCACGACCAGTAGGACAGTGTTGCATGTTATCTTTGACTTTGATTGTTGGGGGTTTGACCTAGTAGGGATACGATCATCTTAATTTCGAGGACGAAATTTTTCTAAGGGGGTAGGATTATAACACCCAGTTTTCCAGTTGAGGGTAATTTTGAAATTTTGTAATTATAATTATTATTATTGATAATTATTTTATATTATGATTTTTGGTGATTTTTAATAATTTTTAAACTATTTAAAAACTGCTATAAGTCATGACTTGTGATTTTGATGTGCTGCCAGTGAAACCCTAGTGACTGCATGACCTAGAGCCTAACCATGTCATTAGGATGATTTAATTATCATTTTTAGCCTAGGGGTAATTTGGTCATTTTGACTTATTTGAATTATTTGATGATTTAATGAATTGGTGAATTCTAGTTTGACTTTGACTTGCTGAGACCTAGTGGACTAGCCTAGAACCTAACCCTAGCTATGGTAACCCTAGTCTAACTTGAGTTAACCTATTTTATTCATTAGAGAATAGTTTTAGAATGAGCGAATTTGGTTTAGTGAATTTAAGTCATGGCTTGTGGTTTCATGAAATGACTTATGGCTTAATTATTTAATTGATCATGACTTAAGCAATGGGCCATTTAGTGAACCCTAACCCTAATTTTTGAGCTTATGACCAGCCACATAGGGATCTCCACCCTATTTAAACACTTATTCATTAGGGCTTGCCTCTTTTTATCATTCCAACACTTGGTGAAAAGAAAGGTATTTTTCCCCTTCCAAAAATTCCTATTTTATTCATTTGATCTCCTTTTTTCATCCTAGTCTTTTGCATTGGGTTCTAATTGAAGGTTATGGACTGTTGGTGGAGAGATATTTCAGTTTGGGATCAATTTGGAGCATTTGGCCATCAAGAAGAATATCCCCCATTTGGAGCTTTTCCATGCAATTTGTACCTATAGGTAAAACCTTTTAAATTGCATTATTATTGTGATTTTTTTGCATTATGGTTTAGGAATAGGTGTCCCCTAATTTCTGGAGGAATTTTATGTCATTTGCATTAGGTTACGTGTCCGTATCGGAAACGTATTGAACCTAATAGCTAGGTGTTCGACGAAATGCCCGAACCGATTCGATTTGCAAATTTTGCAAATCTATTTGAATAGAATCCTAGATCTAGGGTTTGCTTATTGAGTTCTGTATTTTCTTCCTAATTTTAGAGTCGTGTCGTGTCCACACGAGGACACGAACACGCTGTCCGTGCACTGTGCACTGTGTCCTGCATCACGGGGTCTATTTCTTCCGACACAGGACACGTGTACACACCAAATTTTGTGTGAGTGTTGGGGCAGTGACTGCCACCATGCTTCCAAAATTTGGGAGCATTTTGTTTTGTGTGTGAGGAGAAATCCTCCCCGTACTGGTCGTACGGGACACGCGCTTGCTGTCGTTGCGCGCGCTTGAACGCGTCTGATACGTGTTTGGTACGAATACAACACGTGTCTTGGATACGGTGCAGGGGCATACATGTGTATCCCTATATGTGGCGAACACGTGGGCACGAGCACGAGACGTGTCGTGCCCTGTGTCGCGTGCACGAGGCCGTGTCCTCGCTGCACGAGGCTGCCTGTGCAGATACTGATACACTGTTTCGATTGATTCTTGGACACCTCTTGTCCATTTGCATGGACACGAATACCCCCCCAGGACACGTACTTATAGTAGGAACCCTTGATCACACTGAAATTGGATTTAAATGGGATTTAGTTCGATTTTGCACTTCTCTTGTCATTTATTTTTTTACTGATACCTGAATTGAATTGGGATTGCTTTAGGTTTTTGAGATTGATATATTCAATGATATTAGTATTTGGTTTCCAGATAGGATTTGATTTGTTCATCTCAGTTTTGGGTTTATGGAGATTCGAATGGGGATTTTCATTTACTAGATTCAATGTAACCGAACAGCCAGATACTGATACTTAAATCCTGAACTTTTTATTCTTTTTAAAACTGATGTTTGAGTATTTTTTTAGCCATGTTGAATGCATGATCATATGTATTAGCTACAGAACAAGATGATAAATTGCTAGGTTGATTCCATTATACTCTATTAGCAAATGAATGATTCATTGATTGATTCACATGGCTGTTCCTATATAGTTTTGGTCTCAATAATTAATAGACTGTGAACTTCAGAGAAAATATTTGTTTAACAGTATAAATCATGCCTCTCTAAATGTGTGATAGACATTAATTTCAATTCCTGAGTTGTAACTGAGAACACTATCACTTGACCCACACACACAAAACTTATTTTCATGCCACCTTACATTGTGTTTTCCTGAGACATTCCTGGACCTTGACACTTTTGTACACTATTTTGGGTTGGTAGTTCAATGTAGACACACACACTCACGATGGCTCTCACACCCACTGTTTCCTATTGATACACACACTGTTTTTCTCTTTCAGGTTTACACACATGGGCTGATTGTTCTTGAGAACACTACACACACACATACATTACAATCCTGAGATTCACTCAGACATCATTGATTTTATCACACACACAAAAACCTAAGTTGTAGTTCACTGTTTCCTTACAAACACACACACACATCTCCTCAACCCTTCCCTGTTACACACACACTACATGGCTCACATTAGCACTGTTAGTTGATATTAGGCACTGTCTAAAATATGAGAAAAACCCCTATCTACAACCCTGTTTTCCTATTGAACACACACCCTAGCCTGAGACCTGTACACACCTACCACTTGACACATTGAACCCCTTTCACATGTTCCTTGGACCTACACTAGATGCTAACACAAATTGTGTATATATATGTATAGATGATAATTGAATTGCCCTTTCACTAAGCCACACATGCACATTGCCTATACCTTCACTACACCATACACATACATGTATACCCACACATGCACATGTATCCTCCCTTTATCACTATATGTTAATATATATATTTTGCCTATATACATAATGTAGCCTATATGAGTTTTTATGTGTGCTATTCATATAAATTAGATAATTTTAATATATAAATATGTGAGAGTGGACCTTGTGTGTGAAATGTGTGTAATTTTGCCTATGGCCTATAGCCTATAGCCTAGGGCTTCTAGCTTATGTTTATGGCATGAATGCCCAGTCAATATGTGTTGTTGGCTTGTATAGCCCAGTTTTGATGTGTGTTTGCTAGTCTAGGCTTGGTTAGGCCTAGTGAGACTTGACTAGACTAGGATTGACCTAGTTTGACTATTGTAGTTGACTTGGGTCAACCCAGAGTTGACCAAGTTTGACTTGGACCTAGTTTGACCTAGACAGTTTACCATATTTGACTTAGAGTTGACTTTGACTTAGATTGACCTAGAATTCATGTAGATTGCATCGTAGACTTCATTTACCTTATTTTAAACACATTGTAACCTATACTGCTCTATTTAGGACATTGTGACTCTGGTGCAGGCATCTGAAATTACACTACTCTTCTCAGAGTAGCAGGCGAGTACATTCTCTGATAGTTCTTCCATTTACTTGTCGTTTACTATATTTCAGTTGTAGCTAGTTCTATCTGATTCTCTGTTTCAAACACGATTTGATATTACTGGATCCATTTCATGCGACACTCACTTATTTAAGTCTGGCCTCTATTTCTGGAACCACCTACTGGAACCACCTATTGGAACCACCCTGGAATCAAATACTGGAACCATTCATGTACTGGCTGGACTTATACCTATTTTTGTGTCGGATTATGGATTCACTTGTACTTGCTGGACGGGGAAATATTGGAATAGGCATGTGAACATACCCAAATACTGGAACCACTCCCTTGGAATTATACTGGAACGAAAGCCATCCCACACTTGGCCGAGTGTACGGTGTGCCGTATTACCTACAGCCGTTCACATGTCGATCCCGATATTTTAAAACACACTGTTAGAGTATAGGCTGGACTCACCCTGGAACCTTTGTTCACCGACTGGACTCACCTTATACCGGACTCATTTTGTACTAGAACCACCTGGTATAAGATTCATGTTGTCTGGATTTACTTGGGTTTTGCACTTGTTTACATTTACATTCTGGACTTATATCATGTTGCTCTGGTTCAGCTAGTTCTATTTTTACAGTCTTCATTGCTATGATTCTTCTCTTATTTAGTTATTTACTTTCCTTGCACTTTATCTGTCTTTCTTACCATCACCTGAATATAAACTGCCATATTCATCAATACAACTGTCTATAACTGCTTTATAGTTCTCTGTCATTACTTGGGGTTTCTTGATGAGTTGTACTCGTTCCTGTCCTGACTGGACCTGTTGTAAATTTTACAGATGATTATCCCGAGGACACATGCCCTACATATTACTGTGGAGATGGCTTAGCTACCTATGGCCCCGACACTCAGGAGTGATCGGGAGATTAGCTAGTTATTTTGTTTAGCTTTCATGTTTTAGAACTGGAGTTGTATATAAGTTGAGTTTTGTAGTTGAGATTATCTGAGATTATATTATTTAGTTGTTGCTTTTATTTATGTTATTAGTCTTAGTTATAATCTTCTGTGTTATCATATCGTGCTTAGACTGTGATTGAGATTACATTATATCTATAATTGTCCTCCGTTCGGAGTTGAGATTTTGACAAGTACATTATATAATTGCGTGAGTTGTTGGTTAGATAGTGACCTAGAACAGCGTTCTACCGCCGACACTGCGGCGTAGGCTGGGCGTTGTTAGAGCATCATTAGTAAGGCCCATCCCATTTTCTAGATTCTAGATTTAGAATGTAGGAGCTTATTTTGTAGAATAATAAGTCTCATCCCTAGTCCCAATTTCTACAATTTCGGTCCCAACCCATCCATGGGTGCTAAGGGTTGGGCCTCCCAATTTCTAGATTCTAGATTGTAGGAACTCGTTTTGTAGAATAGTAAGTTCCAATTTGGAGCCCAACTTTCTAGATTCTAAACTTTATATTATTTTTTTCCTACATTAATTTTTGACCACACAATTTTTAGGACCGGAGCTCACTTTATCATTTCCTACTATTCTCATACAAATCCAACCCATTCTACATTTACCTTTTTTTTGAAATTTTGGGCTCCAAATTGTATTGGAGAGTCCCAACTACTAATGATGCTCTTACGCACTCGTACCCTCACAGTGGGTGCGGGTCGTGACACACATGATAGTCTAGATGCACGAGTCATCAATGCACTATTATGTACAATTGATAAAATCGAGTTTAATCTTGTATCCACCTATACCACATCTAATAAAATTTGGAGACTTCTTGAGGTAACTCATGATGGAACTTTTCAAGTGAAGGAATCCAAAATCAGTAGATTAACACAGGAATAAGAGTCCTTCAAGATGAAACTTGGTGAGTCAATTAAATAGATGTTCATTCGTTTTCTTGATATTACTAATCCTTTAATATCTCTTGGTAAGAATTACAACAATCACAAGAAGATCAGGAAGGTACTACGGGCTTTAACAAATAACTAGAATCTGACGCGATCATAGAAGAAAATGACCTCACTACGATAATATTTGAGACACTAATGGGCAAGCTCATAACATATGAGCTGGACCTACAAGACTTTGAAAAGGAAACCCCTAAAGAAAAATCAATCGACTTCAAAGCTCAAGCCAGAAGAGTCTCATGCAATAATTCTGGCGAAGAAGATTCGGACGGTGATGAACATGCCCTATTGTTCAAAAACTTTAAAAAATTCTTAAAGTTGAGAGATCAAACTGAAAGGAAAAAGTCATCAATGAAAGCAACAAAGAAGAGACTATTTGCTTTGGGTGTAAGAAGTCAAGGCATATGAAGAAGGACTGTCCACTATCGAAGAAAAGCAATCCATACTACCGATCGAGATAGAGCAGAAAAGCTACAACTGGTCGAAAGTATGCTAATACTAGCATCTGGCATGAAAGTGAGGCCAGTAAATCGAGAAGGAGGACAGACCCAGTAGCAGTACAAATGTCTACGAAAAGGTATCTGAGAACCCTCTTTATGATGATTTTACTTTCGATGAGTTCGAAAATGCCTTTAGCGAACTACTTGAAGAGCACAAAAATGTGTTGGACTAGTATAAGCAATCTCGCAAAGATATTAAGGCATACACAACCGAAGTAGCTAGATTGTCTAATCTTCTAGAGGATATCAAAGAGACATCTACTACCGGTAGCACGGAGAAGATAGCAAAAATTAGATTGGACTATCATGGGGCTATCGTCACTATAAAATAAAAAGAAAGAGATTATGTTAGAGTGTAAGAACTTTATGACGTAGAAAATAAGAGACACCTTGTCACTGAGCAAAGACTCACGAATATGACTGTAAAATTCGAAGAGTCTTGTGCTATTTCTAAAAAGTTAGAGATAAAATTAGGCAAGCAGGCCATTCCTTACACGGCCTATGGTTCGTCCTAACACTATGCATATACCAAAAAGGACTAAACCAAAGAAAGCATAAAAGTAACACATTCCTCACAAATATGCTTTCATATACAAGTTTCCAATGAAGACACAAAAAGCATATCATCACAGAAACGAAGAGCACTATTTCTAAAATCACATGTACATACTGTGGTGAACACGGACATATATCACAATACTGTAAAGTTAGAAAGCTAGTTGACATAGTATTTGGCGAAGCCCCTAGAGAATTTAAGAAACTAATAGAGATAGGAAAATAATCCTTCGAAAACACCCATAGTAAATATACAAAATCATATGATCGGCCTAAGTTGTGATTAAGCATTTCTATATCGCAGGCTCCTAATGGTACTCTAATCCTAAGCACCATTAGACTAGACCTGCATGGGCTACCACAATGTAATGATCCGCTCTCGAATAATCGGATACGAGACGGACACGCCCAACCTACGTTGATAGACTTAACATAGTAATATGTACTATGTATCTAAGAACTCAAGTAATATAATAAAATCACATCACAGCATCTAATCACGTGCTAAAATAATATTACATACCACTACGTTCTTTAGTACAACTTATACAAGAGAACCGACGTGGCTACTAAACTAAAAGAAGATACTAAACATCTATCTTACGAAAACTATCTAATACATAAGAAGAATACTTGCATCTGGTCTTCTAAAATCTTCTAGGAGTCGTCTAATCCAATTCTCAAGCTTGGCCTAATATGTCAACGATCTAGTCAGGAAAGGAGCAAAGTACAATCTGTAATAATGAAACAAGTATAACATCTGAACAAGTAAAGAAACAATGAAACATAATGAACATGAACTATAAATGCAAAATCTACCACACTGAAATATGTCATCAAAAGATCATGACATGTGAAATTGAAATAACTACTAAAATATGTGACCGGCTGGATAAGATCATAAACAAGAACACGTGTATGTTATGACTTAAATCCCACGTGCATGATGTAAGACTTAAGCTATCAACATAAATCCTAAGTTGGACTTTTGTCACATATCCGTAGTATTTTTCCTCCCCAAATATATGTAAAGATCAAGAACCAGAATATAGATCAAGTCGTGTAACAATGTGTCAAATATGAAAAGACCATGACATGAAGTAAATGAGTCAAAATCATAAAAGTACCTTCCTTTTTCCTTGCAAATCAAATTTTTCTTAAAGTCCACCTAGAATAGGGCAATAGTAGGTTAGAATCTAACAATAACATTATCTTGCTATCCAATAGTTAACAAGAAAGTATTTTAGTAAAAAAATTTATAGAAAAATAATATATAAATACTAATAAAATTACTAATACAATATCATAATAAAATAGTTCTTAGCAAATAATCTTGGATTGATGTATTGGCAACAAAATAGTTTTGAAGAGAATAATAACTAAATGCTACTATAACATTACCCTAATTTATCAAGTTGAAATAACATATAACAATATTAAATACTTTCTAATGATTATATAACTACTAATAAATATTCATGAAATAATTTTATAAAACAAAATCTTGTAAATAATTATTATAACAAAATAGTTTTACAAGTAACATATTTTATTTATTAATGTAGCTACCTAAATATTACTAAGAAATATATTAGTAATAACAATAATATTTACATGAATCATTTAAAAGTAAAAATAATGTTAACAACAACAATAAAATTTTAATAATGCTATCAGCGACCCAGAATCCAAATAACCAGGCCCAAAGCCCACTGATTCTGCTGCTATTTTTTTTTCATAAGCTGGCCTATTGGCCCATGGACAATCCGGGCCACTGATTCTCTACTAACCCTAACCCTTTTTATTCTCACCTCTCTCACTCATTTGTTCACTTACTAACCACTGAAGCAGCCACAGAAAATTTCTCAGACCCTAAAAATCGAAGACGAAGGGGAAGAAGAATAAAATGGAAGGGATCTCACCTGAGTGGCTCCGACAGCTTTGCCTGGCGGTGGACTCGTGCTGGCGGAGCCCAGCGATGGTCACGACTTGGGAGACGATGACAAGAAGGCTGGGGTGGTGGCGGATCGAACAACACCGATCGACTAGTCGTTCGGCTAGGAGAAGGGCTTCCGATCTGGCGAGGTGACGGCATGGTCGAGCGATGGCTCTAGCGATAAGGTGCGGCTCCACGACAGTGTGACTCAGTGCTCGAGGAGTCGAGCACGATCTTCGAAGAACCAACACGACCTTTGAGGATATGCGTGGTTCCCAAAACATAGCGGTGGTCAAACTCCTTCCAGTCATGCTAGCTGGACCTTGTTGTGCAGCACCGAGCTCGATAGAAGCGCTCAGGATCGGCATTGCGACACACTTAGGTGAGCAACGATATTTATGGGGTGGTTGTGGTAGCGTTATGGTGGTTATGGTGGTGGGACTGGTGATGTGGTTGGGAGAGTGGTTGTGTACTATTGGTCGGACTGATGGGGATGGCCCAGGCGGTGGTGGGAGAGCCTATGCTAAGGCTGGGATGGTGGTTTTGTATCAGGCATGGCGATCTAGTGTGGAGGAGGTAGAATGGTAAGGTGGTGATACCGGACTAGTGGCGAGTGATGGTCGGACAGTAGTACTGTGGAGAGGTAGGGATGGAGACTAGGAACAATAATTGTAGTGATGCTTATGGTGGTGGTGTGATATTGAGCAGAGGAGGGAGTCACGAGGGTGGTGGTACTCCGGTGGTTGGTCGGGACAGGCCGAGGTCGTGGTAGTCGATTGAGCGGCGAAGCTTAGGCGAACTGGTTGGCAGAGCAGAGAGAGATATATATAGGAGAGAGAGTGAGAGATTAGGAATTTTGATTGTAATAAATATTAGGAGTTCCCAATATTTCAAGTAGGAGTATGGAGTGCTCCACAAGTAAATGGCATCCTATGTAATTTGTAATAGATCTAGGGGGATAATGGAAAAGCCTAATTAACCATAACTAACTACTAACTAATCATTAACTTACTAAAAATTAGTTAGTAACTAATCTAATAATTAATATCTAATTACAGACCATTAACAATTAATTCACTAAATAGAACTAAACTAATAATCAACTAAGCTAGCTAGCAATTAATTACTTAAGCTCACAATCCATACCCAAGGCTTGGTAGGCTCACCAATAATTAAATAATAAAATAATCCTAAAATTAAATTAATTAACTAAGTAATAATAATTATGATTAGAAATAAATATTCCAAAAATAATTTTATAAAATTTTAAAACTAAAATATGGATTAAAAATAGAATTTTAGATTTAGAAAAAAATTATAACTTGATAATTAGCCCAAAATTTTAGAAAGTAGAAATTCGAAATCTAGGTAGTTACAAATCTACCCACTTTACAAAAATTTTGTCCTCGAAATTTTAAATGGTATGATAAGCACGATTATGAATAACCAAATACGTAAATTTAAAAAAAATGATTAAAATCGGTTAACATAGAATCAAAATTTAAATACGACTAGTTGAATCAAGGTGATCTAGAAGTGATCAAAGTTTAAAATCTAGGCATGGTAGAGTATTACAAAATAATATTTTTCATGATTAAATTCTAAATATGACCAAAATCAAAATTTTAGCATAGTAAAAAAAATAGTACCAAAATGATATGGCTATAATAAAATTATAAACATGATCAAGAATAGAATTCTAACCTAAACACAATCAAATTCATTTAGGCTTAATTAGCACGGCTAAAAAAATAAAATTTCAAAACACAGTTAGTCAAAATATTGTTCAGATTATTTAGGTTTGATATAGTCACGACTAATAGGGTTATAAATGATAAAATATGATTAATATGGAAATGATACGACTCAGAATGATTATTTGGTTTTACTAGAAATCAAATTTAAGAACAAATTCTAGAGTTGATTTGAAGAATGATAAAAGAATTTAATCATTTATGCACGATTTTGGTTAAGATCACAATCATTCCAGAATAAAGTCCAAATTATATAAGCATAATCAATATCAAATTAGACATGATCAGGATATGATAAAAAAAAAACTTAGATATGCCCAAGATATAGCTACAACCATATAGATATATACATGCACATATCCATAATTGTATATCATCTATCTAATATACATAGTTATCTATAATATATATATTATATATATATATATATATATATATATATATATATATATATATATATATATATATATAGCTATCAAATATGGACCTATTAACAAAATATATGCAATACTCTGGAGTCAAATCATGAAAAGAAATTGAGCCAATAGGGGTTGAAAGAATGGTCCTAATGAGTTCTAGAAAATCAAGTAGAAATTTCTATATGTAACATATGGTAATCGAAATGATTTCCGAAAACGGGATCAACTGCTAAGATTTTAAATAAGACAAAAAATTAAACAAATCAAGATAATTTCTCGTAAGGTTGTCAATGGCGATAAGAGGCCAGATGGTATATAACATAGATATTATTTCAACAGTATCCAAAAACTATACATATTCGAAGTTACTTTACCTAGAGTTCATGTCCCATCAGTGTAGTTACATCTGGCTGTAGTGAACCTTTGGCTCCATGACCCAAATAATGATAGATTATCGAATATTCTATCAACTTTATCCAATATTAATGGAATAACTCAAAAGATTCTGATATTTAGGATATAGTCTCAAAAATATCCGAAAACCTATGAATACCTAAAATTACTTCGACTTAGAGCCCATGCCTCACCATTGCGCATCTGGTTACAGTGGACCCACAGTCTCAATAATCCAGGTAAATGACTGTAGTGCGCATCTGACACATCATAGTAGGTTGTCAAATATTTTCTCAACTTTATCCGTAGAAATTCCAAAGAAGCTACTAAAAATTCAAACGAGTTCTAAGTCCTAATTATGATAGGAAGTGATGTTATATGTTCTTAAAAATAAAGAGTTTTATTAGTGAAAGTATCTGTTCTATAGATATTAGGTATTTGAGAATCAAGGCATCAACTACCACTAGAAAAATTGACTGAAGTTAAGAGGAGTATCTGTTCTCCTACCTTTCTGTATTCAATAGATAAACTTATGGATTTGATTAAACCTGACTCTGACTAATAAAAATAGCACGACTTCAAGTAGAGTGGAAGAACTAGTAAAAATATTTCCGTCTCTAGAGAATTACTTAAGGAATGTTAACCTATACTATAATTATTTTGAGGAAATAATTCCTTATGGTCAATGAAAAATTTGGGGAACTAGATAGACAAATTGGGATAAGTAATTAGTGTAGGGGCCAATAGAATTGATTAAAGATGTCAAATTGAAGTAATCTAACAAAACTATCAAAGGAATTTGGAGGGCTTGGAAAAATTAGCTTTGCTAACAAAAAAGTCAAAAATTCTAAAACAGTATTTGGCCAAGCCCCTAGATAATTTTAGAAACTAATAGAGATAGGAAAATAATCCTTCAAAATCCTTCGAAAACACCGATAGTAAATATACATATTCATATGATCGGCCTAAGCTATGGTTAAGCATTTCTATATCGCAGGCTCCCAATGGTACTCTAATCCTAAGCACCACTAGACTAGACTTGCATGGGCTACCACTAAAAATGTGGTATCTAAAAACGTGTCACGACCCGCTCCCGAAGAATCGAATACGAGTCAGACATGTCCAGCCTATGTTGATAGACTCAACATAGTAATCTGTACTAAGTATCTAAGAACTCAAGTAATAAAATAAAATCACATCACAGCATCTAATCACGTGCTAAAATAATATCACATACCACTATGTTCTTTAGTACAACTTATTTAAGAGAACCAGAGACTAATTCGGCTACTAAACTAAAAGAAGATACTAAACATCTATCTTATGAAAACTATCTAATACATAAGATGAATACTTGCATCTGGTCTTCTAAACTTTTCTAGGAGTCGTCCAATCCAATTCCCATGCTCTGGTCTAATATGTCAACGATCCAGTTATAAAATGAGCAGAGTACAATCTATAATACTAAAACAAGTACAACATGTAAACAAGTAAAGAAATAATGAAATAGGATGAACTTGAACTATAAATGCATAACCTACTAGACTTAAACATGTAATCAAAAGATCATGACATGTAAATTTGAAATAACTACTAAAATATATGACCGGCTAGGTAAGATCATGAACAAGAACAAGTATACGGTACAGCTTAAATCCGACGTACACGATGTGAGACTTAAGCTATCAACATGAATATCACTACAACGAAAAACCCATTTTACAATGTTTCATTTACAATGATTTTAAAAATATTGTAAAAAGTGAGATTTTTTTACAATGTTTCTATTGAAAACGTTGTAAAATATTAATGATAACAACGTTTTGTATTTAAATGTTGTGAATCCCATTCTCTTTTATAATGATTTAGGATAAATGTTGTAGATTTAATCTTTAACAATATTATTTTTGTGTAGTTAAAAAAAATGAAGGAGTTGAATCCAGCGGAATCCAAATTATTTGGGCCCATGGAGTGGGATCCAAATAAAATCTCAAACTTTGGCTGTTCCCACAATCCAACCCCTAAAAACCCTAATATTTTCCCGCGGGGAGAGGAACCCTAATATGTTTCCCGCGGGATCAAAGCCAAATATTTTTCCAGTGGGATCGAAACCTAATATATTTCCCACGGGATCCAAAATTTCACATCTTCGTCTCCCCTTCAGAGAAATCTCTCATCTTCGTCTCCCCTTCAGAGAAATCTCTCATCTTTGTCTTCATCTCCGCGGGGAGAGGAAACCATAATATCAGGTATGTTATTTCTTTCTTTTTTTGTGAGTGCGACATCATCTTGCCGACATTTCATCGTCTTGGACTCATCTTGTCGATGTTTCATCGTGCTGATTTCTTCGACTTCATCTTACCGACGTTTCAAACCCTTTTATTTACAAGAATTTGATTTGATTTGGATTATGTCCTAATTAAAGCCCTAAATTTTGGTTCTCCTAAATTGATGAATGGTCTACATAAATTTGGTGTTTCCTAATCGATCGGTGACCTTCATAATTTCGGTGCTCCCAAATCTATGGGAGAAATAAGTTAATTTATATGTTTTTATTGTTACTTTGTAGTTGGTTTGTTTTTTCTGTCAACCTAATTTTTAGGTTTTGTTTATTTGGGTGCTCCCAAACCTAATTTTTCTATCAACATTATTTTTAATCTTGATTGTTTTTATTTTTATTTTCTGAGTCTTGATTCATCTATATTATTGCAGAAATTGGTATTCATCAGTGTCATCCCTACCACTCGATTCCTTCCAACAGGTTAGTTTTTTTTAATATTCTTCATTGGTCAATGCGATGTTGATGCTACTAGAATGCATATGATGGCCAGGTTAATTAGTGTTGAGACACTTTGATATTACACATGGCCTTAAGCCATGAGTGCACGGGCTTTCCAATTGCATATGTGGATGTACAATATCTGGACTTGATTGTAAAGTTGTTTCAAGTATGAATTGGTCTTGCTGCTGCTACACCTATTCATATGGAATTGTCTCTTCGCTTGTCCCTCACTTTTGTTGCTTCCTTGCTTGTGTTTCATGCATAGTTTGTACTATCGATATCGTCGATCTCGAAACATAGGAAGGATCTGATACTGATAATGATTTGGATACAGAGACTACGATAATTGTTTTCATATCACTCGACAAAGGGGATGATCTATTTGGCAATTATCCTCATGAGTTGGATAATATTTCTTGTGTGAAGTCATGGCATGGCACTGACAGTAACAATAAATACCTAGGGGCCAAATAAATACCTGACACTTTGATATTACAAAAGTTAAGAATATGAATTGGGACCTTCATATTCTTAACTTTGTGCAATGTGTCTAAGAGAATATTGTTAAATTGGGAGCATATATAGGCCTCTTGTTAAAGTTATATTAAGTAATTTTTTTAACACAAATATTATTGTTTTTGTTGGGGGTCTGATATTTAATTAGCTAGTCTAATTTATTTTATTTTTATTGCACCATTTTACTTGATTCGATTATAAAATAGTTGATTTGATTTTCCTACTAGCTCCCTAATGCTCTTTTGTTTGTTGTGAATTAGAGTACAGTCGCATGTTTCCAAAAATGGATAAAGCTTGGTTGCATTTTGAAAGGTTTTGAAGTTACCCATAATAAAGTATTTACTTTTTATTATTGGATTTACACCATTTTGATATTCATTCTATTTTTTCTTGTAAATATGTAGACACACCTCTAAATACCAACAGGGAGCGATGAATTTTGTAACTACCGCTTTGAAGAATCTAGATAATCCAAAAACAATTTCATGTCCTTGTATGAAATGCAAGAACTTGGATTCTCTTGCTGGTTCAACTGTGTATGAGCACTTAGTTTGTAAAGGAATGGATCCATTCTATACTACTTGGGCATTACATGGGGAACAATCTAAACCTTATGCAGAGGTGCACCAAGGTACAATATCATCTGATATGTATCAAATGTATGCAAATGCACTTGCTCAAGATGAAGGGACTACAGATCATAGTAGTGATAGAAGAGGATCTGCTAATGTGCCAGAAGATGTTGAAACTCCTTTGTATAACGGTTGCACAAATCAAACAAGATTGTCTGCAACAGTATCTTTATATAAAATCAAAACTACAAATGGTCTATCCAAGGTTTGTTTTGACGAACTTCTTAAAACCGTTAGTAACATGCTTCCAGAAGATAACAAGCTTCCTAAAACTTCATATGATGCAAAGAAGTCATTAAAGTCTTTTGATCTAAATTATGAAAAAATACATGCTTGTGAGAATTATTGTTGTTTATTTAGAAAAGAACTTGCAGATATGGATAATTGTCCCAAATGTGGTTACTCTCGTTGGAAAGTTAATGAATGCAATATAGAAGATAACAGGAACGAGAACAAGTATAAAAAAAGATTCTGGTGAAGGTGCTTAGATATTTTCCCATCATACCAAGGCTAAAAAGGATGTTTCTATCAATAGAAACATCTGAACATTTGAGGTGGCATAGCACCAATGCAAGTAAAGATGGCAAGTTACGCCATCCAGTTGACTCATTAGCCTGGAAAGCAATTGACAGAAAGTGGCCCGATTTTGTATCAGATCCACGAAATATAAGACTTGGTCTTGCTGTCGATGGATTTAACCCTTTCAGTAATCTTAGCTCTATCTATAGTTGTTGGCCTGTGATGCTTGTCGCATACAACCTTCCATCATGGTTATGCATGTTGAAAGAACATCTAATATTGACTTTATTAATTCTAGGGCCGAAGCAACCTGGTAACGATATTGATGTTTACTTGTAGCCTCTCATAGAGGATTTAACAGAGTTATGGAACAATGGGGTAGAAGTTTATGATGTATAAATTATGGAAACATTTAATTTGAAGGTGATTTTAATGTGGACAATAAATGATTTCCCGGCTTATGGAAATCTAGCTGGATGTACAACAAAAGGAAAGGCGGCTTGCCCTATTTGTGGTGGTAATACTTTATCAATGTGGCTACCGCATAGCTGTAAGACTATATATATGGCTCATAGAAGATTCCTTCCTTCAGAACACCCATTTCGAACAAAAAGAAGTTGGTTCGATGGAAAACATGAAAATAGGGAAAAACCTGTAATAATGACCGGTCGTGATATATTGGAAGCTACTAGTCAAACCGAAAATGACTGGGGGAAGAAAAAACAGAAACCAAACAAAAGAAAGAAGTCAAATGCTGCAATTGATGGTGAGGTACAAATATGGAAGAAGAGATCAATATTTTTTGAGCTGCCTTATTGGAAGGTAAGTCATTTTTAATCAATATAGTTATCTTTTTTTTGTATTAATATTTATGATTTCAAGATATAGTTCATAATAACATTAATTCTTTTTTCTTATTAGGATTTGCTTCTACGCCACAATTTGGATGTAATGCACATTAAAAAAAATGTATGTGAGAGTATACTTGGCACACTTTTAGATATTAAAGGGAAATCAAAAGATGGACTTAATTCTCGAAGAGATTTGCAAGAAATAGAAATTAGAAAAGAGTTACATCCACAGGATAGAGATGGTAAAGTATACCTTCCAGCAGCACCACACACATTATCAAAGACTGAAAAGCAATTATTTTATAATCGGTTAAGAAATTTGAAAGTACCCGATGGGTATAGTTCTGACATTAGAAATTGTTTCTCAAAGGATAACAACATAATAAGTTTGAAATCTCATGATTGTCATATTTTGATGCAACAATTGCTACCTGTAGCTTTGAAAGATCTCTTACACAAGGGACCGAGAAATGCAATACTTCGATTATGTTCATTTTTTAATAAAATATGCCAAAGGGTTATTGATCGAGACAGATTGGAATGTCTTGAGGCTGAAATTATTGAAACATTGTGCATGTTAGAAAGATATTTTCCTCCTTCTTTCTTTGATATTATGATACATTTGACCATTCACCTAGTGCGAGAAGTACGTTTATGTGGACAGGTACAATATCGTTGGATGTATCCATTTGAAAGGTAATCCACTATTTCATCTTACTTTTTCAAACCATATTAGTTTATACCTTTCATAAATAGCTGAAATAACTTGTCATTTATTTATTAGGTATATGAAAATACTCAAAGGATATGTAAAAAATTCAGCACGTCCTGAAGGATGCATAGCAGAGTGCTATCTTTCCGGGGAGTGCATGAGGTATTGTAGTGGCTATATAGAACAAGCAAAAGAAATAGGTGTTCGTCATAGACGTAACGAAGACTCTCTTGATAACTTATTACATGAGGGACACCCATTATCCAAAGGAGTGCATCTAACAATGTCTCATGAAATCTTAAAAATTGTACATCGATATGTGCTATTTAATACTGCAAAGGTGGCACCTTATGAAGAGTAAGTATAAGGAGATTCATTATATAAAAGTAACAATTTAATGTTTAGATTGGGCGTGGCCATGTGTTTTCTTACCATATTGTTTCATCTAGAATGCATTTGACTGAATTGAAGAATTCAGATAAGCGTCTTTTCACAAATGAAAACAAACTTTGGAAGAAACACTCGGATACATTTTGTGATTGGTTTCAGAAAAAGGTACTAGTTCAAGTATTTTTTTCTTGTTTTTTGACATTGCAATATGTATGACATCATTAGATCTTACTATGAGTTTCTTTATAGGTTAAGGAAGAAATCAGTACAGGCATTCATGTATGTGATACAATAAAGTAGTTGGCTTATGGGCCTGTAAAGGAAGTAATGCCATATTCTGGGTTCCTTATCAATGGGCGCCGATTTCAAATCAAAGATGTTCAAAGGTCTACTCAAAATAGTGGTGTTTCTTTAGAAGCAAAAACCGTATGCTAATCAGATTCAAATGACAATGCTGGAACTTCAAACTCAAGAGCTTTTTATGGGGTCTTGCATGAAATTCTTGTTTTAGATTATAATAATTTTCAAATCCCTATTTTTAGGTGTGATTGGGCGCACATTTATCATGGTGTCAAGGTTGAAGATGGTTTTACGTTAGTAAATCTCCATCAATTCAAAAATCAGTTCAAAAGTGACCCTTTCATTCTAGCATCACAAGCGAAGCAAGTATTCTATTCTAGAGAGTCAGATTCTTCTAGTTGGTATGTTGTGTTGAAACCACCACCAAGAGGTTTCCACGAATTGGAATTATATAATGAGAATGCAGAAACAAGCTGTCAACCGTTGGATATTTCAAAACTTGGCGAAGCTATTGATGATGAGGATAATTCCTATGAAAGAAGGGATAAAGATTGTGAAGGCGTATTGGTTTAATTGTGTTAATGTCTCTTTTGAAGTTGGATTTTGACTTACTTTTTGTTTATATATATGAACCTTTGGATCATAACGATTAGTTCCATTCAGTTGCAATTATATTTACTACAATGTTATATGTGTTTTTCATCTATCTGGCCTTCTAGAATAGGATCTAATTCTTTTTTAAGTTCTATTTTATCACTAACAACAATTTGACTAATATTCACCAGAGTTGTAGATCGTAAAAGCTATGGCTCCTACAATAGAGGTAATTGAGATTATCAATATATATATATAATTTATGGATATTCATGTATTCTGCATTTCATATACTAATTTAATTTATCCATGAAATGTTATTTATTTTTGTAGGCCTCAAAAAGTAAGTCAGGGAAACGGAAAAGAAAATCACAACAATATGTTATGTCAGATGTTCAACTAGATGGAGATGAAAGCCTAGAGGGAGGTTTAGATGTATCTCGTTCTTCGCCTATTGACTTGCTTGTTGTACCTAATTCCCACCTTAACAAGGAGACAATATCGGTTAAGAACAAACATGGTCCAACAAAGCTCAAGGGTCTTGGGATGGATCAAAATACGACTAAAGAAGTAGAATATAACGAAAGAGGGCAGCCTATATGTGATACTTCAATTACCTTTGCCTCTTTCTTAGGGGCCTTAGTTCGATCTACAGTTCAAATATCTGTAAAGAATTGGACTTTGCTTTCTAAACAGCTAAAGGAGGACATGTGACAGTTATACTGGTAAGTTAATTAGAGCTAAATATCTTAAGCTCACTTATAATTTCATAATATAATTTTATTATAGCATGATTTACATTACAGCAAAGTTACAAACTAGATGAGGTAAACAAGAAAAATACCTTGGCAAAAATGGGAAGCTATTTGAGAGAGTAACGGTCCAGGATTTCCACTAAGGTGAGAGCAGCTTGTGCGTTGGAAGTAGATGAAGCACATCTACAGCTTGCCAAGTAGAAACCTCAAAACTTGAAAGATCATGAATGGAAAGAGTTTATTAAACGGGCGTGCTCAGTGACGGCTAAAGTATGTTGTAACATTCAATGTTCATATACAATATTACATTTTCAAATATTCCCTTTCATTAATAATAATTCAAATTTGATGTAGGGTAAGAGCGATCTAATGAAGTATATAAGGAGTCATCATAAGCTACCCCATACGATGAGTCGACAGGGTTATGCCAGATTGGAGTAAAAGATAGTAAAATTACTTCACTTAAGTTTACATATTTTATGATGTTTGGATTGTAACTGCATTTGTTGATTTCTTATTTCACTTGTATAATGATTCTGTTAGCTGGCCACAAATGCTTACAAGTTGTTCCAATAGATAATTTCTGGATAGATACAGGGACTGTGTTAAATAGTCCTGGCATATTGAGTTGGATGGATATGTGCCTACAGTCCTGGCATATTGAGTTGGATAGATACAGGGACTGTGTAAAATAGTCCTGGCACAGTGCTGGTTTCAAGGTCGGAACAAGTATGTTTATGATACAATGTTATTCCTTAAAAAATTTCTAGGCTTGGCACAGTCCTGGCACGTTGAGTATGTTTATGATACAATGTTTATGGCACAGTGCTGGATATGTTTCTACAGTCCCGGCACAGTGCTGGTAGCAATTGGAGGAAATCTGAACTATACAGGTAGCAAAAGATCTTTCAAAGCTACAGGTAGATTACATGTATATTGTATCAAAAATAATGGGTGAGAGGAGTCATCGCTGGAACAGGAAGAGGAGCTCTTTTGCAGTCCATGCTGTTCTGGCAAGATCTTCCAACTAGCTGAGTGTATCTTTATCCACTGACAAAAGCTTATGGAGGCATTCTGTAAGAGAGTCAAAGAGAGGATAATTCGTCCAGTGGTTCAACACTATACACCCCTCTTGATTTCGCACTATGATTGGACCATGTTCTATTGGATTACTATAGCTTAGCTGGAACTTAGTATTGAATATTATGAGTGAGCTATGTGAGCTACACTGATTTGAGAATGTTGTGTTGGACTTGGAAGTAACTGGCACCTCATTGGATACAGCATTGTTTACTATTGCTCACTGTACTGCTCTACTAAAAATGAGCTATTAATGGTCCACTTAATCACTAAGTGAACACTATGTTCAGAGTCGGACTTTGATCCCTGGATCTCATATCCTGTAAACTAATTCTTAAGAGCATAAACTTCATACCCTATTTTTGGAATCACCATAGTTGTGCAACCTTCATAATTTTCAGCAATGGAATCCAACACTGAGTTTGCATTTGCTTTTATAGAAGGCAACAGAAAAATATTCTGATCATAGCTCCTTGTGATGGAAATTACTTGGGCTCATCAAACAAATACTCATAACTTGTCAGCAAGTTAGATGTTTCAGTTTTTTCAAAAGAAGAAGAAGAAGAAGACCTTTTATTAAGCTCATTATTTTTGTACCATCCTTAAAATCTTCCCAATTTATATACCAAAGGAGGTTTAGTATTCCTTTGGACAAAATAAGCTTTGTTGGACTGATAATATTGATTGCGAGATTACTTGAATACCATCTCCTCTATTACCCATGGGAAAAGAGAGCAAGAAAGTTAAGAAACTATATATGGGGAGGTCCCAGGATCACTGCATCTCACAATTAGCTATATATGGGGAGGTCCCCGGATATGGGTTGAAAGCAATGAATGGGGAGGTCCCATGACTGTCTTCAGTTACATGACTTAATCAACCCCTTAGCAGTCTAATGTAGTAAGTTAATAGATGAAGCTATGTTGAATGGTCACAAATACTACACACTACAGGACATGTATCAGACATGATGCACTGATTTTATCTGTACTTGGATACTTTTTGTTTTACCTATTGTTTGCTAGATTTTATCAATGATGAAATACCTAGGAGTATCCACACAAAATGGGACAAATGGCATGGTGCTTTTATTTGCAATTCTCTAAATATCTGTACTTGGATACTTTTTGAAATCATTATCTGTACTTGGATACTTTT
The DNA here is from genome assembly GCA_029216955.1 of Iris pallida. Lineage (NCBI taxonomy): Eukaryota > Viridiplantae > Streptophyta > Magnoliopsida > Asparagales > Iridaceae > Iris > Iris pallida. Next base: position 2,620,774 of record JANAVB010038613.1, read on the forward strand.
TGTTTTACCTAGTGTTTGCTAGATTTTATCAATGATGAAATACCTAGGAGTATCCACACAATATGGGACAAATGACATGGCTGATTTATTTCTCTTGGGCCAAATCAGGGATAGTATGAAGGACTTGGCTGATTTATTTCTATTCTTTTCCCTGCGTTTCATGTAAGTACCACATGTTATCTTTTTAATGCTGAATTCTCTGCAGACAAATATGTCTATGAACATTCATGATGGCGATCAATTACCAAATCGTATCTTCTCAACTCTGACGTTTTGTTTTTGTATCTAATGGTTCTTACTCGGTTATCAGGTTTTACTTAACATAATGCTTGGCTTCGCTAAAAACAATTTTAATTGTATTTGTTGAATTCTTCTTTCACTGAAATGTAAAATTGTATTAGTTTATTTATTTTTGTAGAAGAAAGAGATTCCAACACAAAAAGAAATATCAAGAGTTGATTTGTGGTCGGAAGGGCATAAATCAAAGAAACCCAAACAAGAAAATGCATATGTTGTCGAATCTTTGGTAAGTACAAATTAAGTTTTGAATATTTTAATGTTCTTATATTGTTTGCTTAATTTATATTTAAATTTCATTTTTAACATGCCAGAAAAAATTCAAGAGATCAAAGAATCACAATCTGGTACACAAATATCATCAAGCTTGAAAGATGATGCTCTCTGAAAAGTATTGGGTGAAGACCGACCTGGTAGAATAGTAATTGGACTTGGGTTTGGAGTTACACTTACTAAGTTGAATGCCCAAGCACATTCTTCTAAGATTATACATGCACTCGAAGATAAGGTCAATAGATTGGAGGACAAGTTGGACAAATTGATCGAGGTAAGTAGTTATATTATTGGAATTAACAAATGTCACAACTTGTGACTTGCATTCTAATTTGTGGTTCTTATAGCAAGGAGAGAAAGGAAGTGGACAAGAGAGGGTGCCATCACCACAAGTTGTTAGTACTCCCGAGGTAAATGTGTTGATAAAAGAAATATAAATTTGGAATTTAAAAAACCTATTTATTATGTATTAACTATAAATTCATTATACAACAATCACATCATGCTAGCAACACCAATAATAACCTCCATGAGCCGAGCATTGGACAAAAATGTAAGATTATGAGCTGGTACAAAAAGGAAGAGATTATTGCAGAAGGACCAATAGCATCTATAGATCCCGCCTCACTAGTGTATTGCAAACCCCTTGGACTAGATGCTTGGAAAGTTTGGATTGAAGTTGGATTGGTTCCAGAAGCTCATTTGTGGCGGACTACATCAGACCTGACATTAGTTGAGCATGCTATAGGGGTTCCAGTTGCGTGGAATAAGCAATATATTTTACTTGATCCTTAAAGCTTTTGATTGGAACTTTTATCATTTAGGCTCTTTATCAAGTACTCTGACAGTTAAGATTTCTTAGTAAGTGTTTTTATAGTTTGGGCTCCTGATTTCTATTTGAGACTTCGTATCAAGCACACATTTGTTTAATGTATATTTGAGATACTCGCTTAATATTTTGTTGATCATTGACTCTTTTTTTTCCAGTATGTGACATTTCAGTATGAATGTTATTTAGGTGACTAATGATGGAATTAGCACTTTACAGAATTTTCACACTTTACTGCATTTGTATGAACCAATTGATTGCAGGCTATGATTAACCCCTTTTTAACTCCGCCAATGTAAGTGCATTAACATTGCCGGTCCCAAGCCCGGATAAAGGAGGAGGGAAGAGGTGCTCTCTGTCTGCAATCAAGATTGTCTCAGAAGGTAAAAACTACTCATGTCTGATAATCTACACTTTCTTTCAGTTTGAACTATTATAAATGGACTATCATGGTAAAAATTACTAATAGCTACCACTGTCAGCTTCTGGATGCACTCTCCTAGACTAACATCTAGCCTCTCCTTACTGAGCCATCTTTGATACAAAGTTGTTGTTGTACTAAGCCTTCCAACTGAGCCATTACATTCAATCAGTTGCAAATGCTAGTCAAGGCCAAGGTATGTCAGTTAGGTCTCCCCATACTTTGACCTTGTCTCAAGGTCAAAGAGAGGATGATTCATCCAGTGGTTCAACGCTATACACCCCTCTTGATTTTGCACTATTATTGGACCATGTTCTATTGGATTACTATAGCTTAGCTAGAACTTAGTATTGAATATTATGAGTGAGCTATGTGAACAATACTGATTTGAGAATGTTGTGCTAGACTTGGAAGTAACTGGCACCTTATTGTATACTGCATTGTTTACTATTGCTCACTGCACTGCTCTACGAAAAATGAGCTATTAATGGTCCACTTAATCACTAAATGAACGCTATGTTCAGAGTCGGACTTTGATCCCTGGATCTCATATCCTGTAAACTAATTCTTAAGAGCAGAAACTTCATACCCTATTTTTGGAATCACCACAGTTGTGCAACCTTCATAATTTTCAGCAATGGAATCCAACACTAAGTTTGCATTTGCTTTTATAGAAGGCAACAGAAGAATATTATGATCATAGCTCCTTGTGATGGAAATTCCTTGGGCTCATCAAACAAATACTCATAACTTGTCAGCAAGTTAGATGTTTCAGTTTTTTCTAACACCAAGTCTAGTCCTGCATTTGGAATAAAACAAGATTTCTCCATAGAGCCTAGTTGGAACATGAACGTCTGAGATTTCTGTCCCAAGTCTCTTGTACCAGGTTCCGACAATTGACATGTATGAGTTTTAATTCCTCTGAGTAAATTTAGCAACTCCCTCTTCTTCAAACTGCATACCAGTTGAACCATTCCTCGACTGAAAAAAATCAGATACTATTGCCAAAGAACAAATAAATTTTTGAAATCCTAAAATCCATGGGTAGGGTAAACAAGAAGAACGAAACAAAGGCATGGTTGCATCAACTCCTCATTACAAATGTGTAACTGTCAGAATGATTTGGTTTTGGTTTCTAATTAGTGTGTCTTTTCATTTACAGCTCTCGGGTCGTTGATCTTATCCGCCACATTTACTCCAAGAAGTAGATTCTCCTTCTGTGACGATGTTCTTCTCTGGTTAATTGAGTTTCTGGTTTCATTTTTGCGAGGCTTGATGGAAATTTTGAGTTTTTTGTTGTTGTCAAGAAATAAGTATTTGTTGACCTGTATGCTAGTTGTATCGGCATGAGACTCTAATTTGAACCATGTAGTTGTATGGGAAGAGGCTGACTCTTGCATCAATTTGTAACAACTCTTTGACTAGATGAATCAATATATCCCTTGCTTAAAAAAAATAGCTCTGTTCTGTGAAGTTGATGCTCTAATTCTTGTTGCACATTTGATACTTCTTGTGTACCTGCACGAGCTCATTTGCTAGGTCAAAAAATTCTTCTCCTCATGTTTTTCAGTATTGACAAGCAGTACCCATTTGAAAATATATAGCCAATATGGTTTTATTACTTTACTACAACGTAGCTGTAGCGTTGTTGATGAATATTTGACAACACATGGAAGATATTGTGTAAGAACTATTTTACAACATTAATGAAATGTTGTTAACACCTATAAGACAATGAAGGAAAAATATTGTGAAATACATACATACAACGTTTGTAAATAGTTGCTCATGTAAGAATGACAATATTGAAACAATGTTGTTAATGGTAGTTTGCAATATTTATAAAACATTGTTGAAAGCTGTAATGCCAACAAATTGAAACCGTTGTTAAACCTAATATTTACAACATTCTAGAATCGTTGTTATAATGATAAAACATGTAGTCGAAAAATGTGTTTACAACGTGTGCTGCAACGATAGCCCGATGTTGTAAAAGTATTTCAAACTTTCTACAGCTCCTCGAACTACAACATTTTTAAAAACATTGTAAAACGGTATTAACAACGTATATCCAACGTTGTAGAAAGGGTTTTTTGTTGTAGTATTTCCCTCCCCAAATACATGTAAGGATCAAGAACCATAATATTGGTCAAGTCGTGTAACAATGACATCAAGTAAATGAGTTAAAATCATAGAAGTACTTGTCTTTGTCCTTGCAAATCAAATTTTTCTTAAAGTCCACCTAGAATATGGTAATAGTAGGTTAGAATCTAACAATGACCTTATCTAGCTATCCAATAGTTAACTATCCCTAAACTAGCTATAGGATATTACTACCAATATACTAGTTAACAAGAAAATATTTTAGTAAAATTTTCTATAGAAAATATTATATATATACTAATAAAATAATAATAATACAATATCATAATAAAATAGTTCTTTGCAAATATTCATGAATTGAAGTATTGTCAACAAAATTATTTTGAAGAGAATAATAACTAAATGCTACTACGATATTACCCAAATTAGTCTGGTAGAATAACATATAACAATACTAAATACACTAATGATTATATAACTACTAATAAATATTCATAAAATAATTTTATAAAGCAAAATGTGGTAAATAATTATTCTAACAAAATCGTTTTACTAGTAACATATTTTATTTATTAATGTAGCTACCTAAATATTTCTAAGAAATATATTAGTAATAACAATAATATTTATAAGAATTAATTAACAATAAAAATATTGCTAAGAACAACAAAAAATATTAATAATGCTAACAGCAGCCCAGAATGCAAATAACTAGGCCCATAGCCCAAAGACCAAGTCTAAAACCCTATTTTCTATTTCCATTTATTTCTCTCTATTTTTCTTCAGCTAGGCCCGTTGGCCTAGCCTACTGATTCTGCTGCTGTTTTTCCCCCTTAAGCTGGCCTATTAGCCCATGGCCAATTCGGCCAATTGATCCTCTACTAACCCTAACCCTTTCCATTCTCACCTATTTCTTTCACACTACTAGAAATTTTGTTTGTAGTAACGATGAAGATCAGTCACTAATGTATTATAATAGTGACTGAATTCCGTCAGAAATGATACTAGTGACGGATTAATCACATGACTAACGGATTTAGTGTCAGTCACTACTACGAGCGACGCTAATACTACTAGTGACAGACGAATCCCTAAATCCGTCACTATAGTTAGACATGCCACGTAGGTAAGTATTTATCTTTCAATTAAAAAAGATTTAATAATTACTACTATCTAATAAGTCCGTCAATATTGTTGGGTCATTAATAATTATTACTAACTAACAAGTCAGTCACTACTATTGGGTCATTAATAAAATTATTACTAACTAATAATTCAGTTACTAATGCTGGGTCATTAATAAAATTACAAAAAAATTAACCACATTCCTGATTACTTGATCCATTAGTAATAATACACTACAAAAAATGGCTTTTCTAGTGATAATTTTTTGTACAAAATTTTTGTTTATAATTTATTTTATATTATAATTTATTTTATATGCTTTCCTTTATCTGTTACCGAACAAATACACATAATATTAATATAGCAGAGACAAACACTTTAAATGGCTTTATTTTATTAAAAATATATACACTTTGTACATCACAAACATTCAAGAAATATACAAAAAAAAACACTATAAATTTTGTCACACTACAATGTTTTAAAAGTTTCTGGGTCGAACATGAACTTGTTCTAACTGGACTTTAGATGCTAAATCAGATAAGCTTTTCCATTCTTGGACTTCTTCTTGATATTGATACACCAACATCCTTCTTGATATCGTCATCTTCATCAAAATCATTCTCGTCAGCCTCCTACACATCAAAAATCACAAGTACTGAGTAAAAGATATATCCAAAAGCAATAATACATGCGTCATGGTTGAAACAATTGTCAAGAATACGGGGCTTTTTTTATATCGTGGAAGGACTATATTCAACAACACTACCTCATCTACTGAACAATTATATAGTTGGAAATGGAAAATGTGCATAAGACAATCACAAGCTCCCATCTTTTTCCACCAGATTACTAGGTGGCAACCAATAATAGGCAACTAGGTGCAAACACACCAAAGTTTGTTCATGCAATTGATAAGAATGTCAAACTATTGATATAACTAGCATAGTTGGCACATTCAAGTAGGTGCAAACACACCAAGGCTAAGGAATCTGAAGTAATGTACCATTTCAAACTTCAAAACATGTAAGTACCATTTCAAACTTCAACAACATTAAGTATTTAAACATTAGAGCTTTAGAAACATGCCTAGTTCTACAGTTATACACTAGTAGAACTCTGCTTATAACTGGCATTTATAATAAATATTGTGCAACTAGGATGCTCATAACTGGCATTTATTGCAGTGCTGCGGAAGTCATACAAATCTTCTGGAGCTGAAAACTTGTCAGGCATGCTTCTAAAGGCACACTTGGATGAACAATTTCATCATTGGTCTTGTTGTAAACCATGCAACATGTCTGTAGTTCACGTAATGAATCAACAATTATTTGACAAAATAATCAATTAAAGATAGCCTATAAGGAATGACTAAATTGCCAATAGGATACGGTGTGATAAAATGATGGTCTTGTTTTTTTTCTTAATATCATCAAAATATTCTCTAGCAAGGACGTTGACTTTGCGTTGATCCATAGCTAGCTGGCAGATGTCAGCCTACAATAACATATAAAGCTCAATAACATATAAAGCTCATAATGACTATCATATCTGATGGATTTTTTATCAAGTATATAAAATATATGGTACCTTAAGGCTATTAGTAATTTGAAGATAATACTAAAATTGCAATAAAATCTAACTTAAATTGTTAAAAGCACTTGGATGTTTGTTCCAAATTAGCAAGGAAAGAGGACGAAGAGTTGGCAACTAGTTATGAATTCACCTTTAATTAAACTACAAACAATATAACAAGTAATGTATACAACTGAATGCACGACGAACCTAATTATCCTGGGAAGCGAGTTTTTTCTAGCAGTATCCATGACAAGTGGCCAGTATTCTTGAGCTCGGCCATTAATTTCATCCAAAGCCCATAAAAATTCAACATTGTCAAGTTTCATTCTAGCAGCTTTCCAGATTGAAATTAGATATTTACCAACTGGCCCTATCTTTTTTAAATCACCACCCATTTTGTGTTCAGCTGGGTAAACCAATCTGCAATCCATATTTTTACTGTGCACCCAGCTGATGTCAGTTTGTTGACATTTATTGTCTTCATGATGCCCTGATCAAAAGTTACAATACCTTATGACACCAATCAACAATTTTAACTAATTCAACTGAATTAGCATTAATGAACTGCAATAGTTAATTTTTACTTGTACATGGATTGGTCATTAGTCTACTGCTTTGACTTACTTAGCAGAAGGCCACATGATATAATTTCAAAGTAAAAAACAACATAATATAAATTATTTAACTTGTAATGCACTGCAAGCAATTGCTATCATATTTCACTATTTGACCTTCTAGACTACTAGTAAACCAAATTGATTTTATTAGGTCAAACTGACCATGAGGTTCATAACCTAACCGAATCATTGGCATACAAAATGAACAACCAATGAATAGATACTTTAAGTTTATATTTTAATATAAAAAATAAAACATATTGAAGACTATTTTACATATATAGAGCCTCGGAGTAATACTAAAGACCCAAGTTGGTCTAGGATTAAGGGATGTTACATAATGTACAATAGATCTCAAGTCTTAAGACTTGTAAACAGAGCATACCCTAAGGTTGCATGTCACCAAACAACTCGCTAGCAGGGAAAGGTGTTATAGAGCCTCTACAACATTGACATTATAATCAGGAATAAAATTTTGTTTAGGTAAAAGCTTGCATACACTTGTTGTCATATTATTTTATTATACTATATTAGCGTGTGTGTTCCTATGTAGTATGTACATATGAACATGTATGGGGTTGTCTTATATTCCAAGATACTTACCTATCTTGGAGCAATATTTTTTTACTTCTATAAAAGAGCGGGAAAAGGATTTCTACAAGCAGCATAAAAGTTTTCGACAGTTTCAGCAACATAATCCCATATTTAACAACTTGAATAATCAAAGAGGTCTAGTCTCACAAAAATAATCAAAGTGGTCATATCTCCAACTATCATGTAATTAGACATATAAGTCTGTAATTAGCATTTATTGACATGTTTAAAACTATTGAAAAGGAAGCACAAAGCTAGACAAATGCTTCATCTTCACATATATCCTTTACTCAAGGATTAATGTATGCCAAAAAGTATTAGAAGATATATTCCCCTGGTCTATTTCAATAGCTTTATTTATAATCTATTGACAAGGCAAGAAATGGCCTTGTAACTTATATTTCTAGTAGATTCAGGTTAAGTTGTAGTCTAGTGAACCATGCACACCCAACCACTTGGATACTTACCAAAGAGATCATTCAATGAATATCTAGAAACACATCATCTGAATCCACCCAAACCGATCAGAAAGCTAAAAAATTAATAAACAACATAAAAATGGACGTCATGGTACCAAAGAGATCATTCAATGAATATCTGGAAACACAAAACCTGAATCCACCCAGACACAACACATGAATATTAGTTTTTTGAATTAAAAATGAATAAACTATAAATACTATAAATGCATACATAGTTCATTGATGATTATCGAACATTCTCAGCATGAAGTCTCACTCACAACCCAATTCCTGAAAACACAGAATAGCAAAACCAATCATGAGCCCCATCACAAGACAAGATTCCCAAGAAACTATGAAAACCTCATTCAGGAATTAACTCAAATAGGTTACACGCATTCATTTGTTCCCACAACATAAACACATATTCTTCAGTTTGCCACTATTTGAAGGCATCAATTGTACGAAGTTATATGAATCATAATATCTTTAAAATTTTATAGATTTCTTTTTCAACCAATGGTATCCCACCCTCGGATATGAGGCTCTTGCCAATTTGAGAAAATCTTCACTCGTGGACTCGAGCGACCCTATCGGCAAAAGTTTCGATGGCGGCAAATTATCCTATCATCCACTCCCACTATATCAATTTTGATATAGATCAATCTAAAAGCTTGAACAATTGGATACTTAACCAAAAAATTCCAAATACACGAACTCTATCGTTATTTGGCCATAACATATACTTTTGACCTGTGTTGCACGAATATGGAGTTATGGATACGGATAAGGAAACCAATCGAATATCAACACAGATACGGGTATGGATACTGATACCAATACGGACACCACTTTTCGTGTTTCTGTAACAGAGCTTTTTAATGTTATAAATATCAAGTAAAAAATATATAATCTGAAGGCCTATGATGAAGAAAAACCCAATTTGAAAAGAAATTAAAGGAATTAAGGTTAGGGTTTCTTTTAAAAATACCTTAATTTGATCCAAAATTCTTTATTTTCCATATACGTTTGATGAGTTGAACACAAACACCAAGAACTCTAATAACACACACAAGTCCTGGCATTACTCCACCATGAATAGATACTATTCCAAGACAACTATGAAAAAAATGCTTTATCTATAAGGGAAAGAAAATTAGGGTTAGGATTTTAAAATGTACCGCGATGGAATCTCCTCCATGTATGAGGAAGGACACGGAGGTGTTAGCCCAATGATTATATCATATTTTTGAATATGGCTAATCAATTGAATTTACCATAATGATGTCACTAATATTCATGTAATCACTATCATGTTGCTACTTAAACTTAGCATTGTCCTAATGTTAGCATTGTCATAAATATTCTATATCATATTGCTATGCTTGTATCATATTATTTTATTTGTCTAACATGTATTTATAGACATGCTGTAAGCATGATCAAACATGATCAAACCAGAAGATATGCAACAGAGAATTATTGATGGGCCAAAGACGGTGTTGGCAAAGCCACCGAAAGGTATTCAGATTTCCAGATCTGTTTATCATTGGACGACTACAATCAAGTGAAAAAGGCATCTTCAAGTCTGCTCAAATATTTGAAGAAAGGCGTCATCAAAGGGCTCTTGGTTTTTCTATTTTATCAATATAATTTTTTATATTTATTGAGTCTAGGAATACGATATACACTGCATCGTACTGGCAAATAGGCTTTCCAAGAAACATTTTCAAAATACCCTTTCATTTTGAAAACAAGACCACTTACAAAAGCCCAAACTACTTCCTAACTGTTTGACTTTTCAAAAAGCCCAAAAACCAATTTGCAAAAAACCCTAACGGAACCCTAGAGGAACTCGGCCCGAATTCGGCCAGAGTTCGGCCAGAGTTCGGTTAGTGAACTTTGCTTTTTGAACTTGGTCTTCCCATAGTTACGGATCCTAACGAGATTTTCTCATAGAGTTCTGTCCGAATTCTGCCCGAATTCCGTCAAAATTCTGCCTTTGGAAAAACTATAAATAGAGAAGGATTTCGATCATTTCAATTCACTCATACACCAATTCACTTTCATATCTCTTCTCTATAAGCCTACTACTTCTTCCAAAGTATTCTGAGCTATTCATTTTCAAATTCCAAGCCAATTACAATCCTCTAGTCGATTTGCCAGTGCGGTACGGTCTAGAAGTTTTAAGAGCGGTTGTAATCAGAGGCTTGATTGAAGGTAGACACTTCACAATTGAAGTTGGTCGAGTACTTCGGATCAAAGCTCGCGTTGTAGAAGTTGCAAGAACTTCGGATGAAAACTTGTGGTGATTTTCCATAATGGATTCAACTGGAAGCTAGAGTTCTTTCGACTAGACTCGTCCTCATAAGAGGGAAACCAGTATACATCCTTGTTTTTGCATTTGCTCTCTACTATCTACTTTTTATTTACGTATCTGTGATATATATATTATGTGATCTTGTTACTAACATTTTTAAATAGTTAATTTCTGCTGCCTACTCTATTCAGTATTGTGCTTTACAACTCGTTCCTACAATCGGTCCTACAATTGGTATCAAAGCAGGCTCTCCATCTAGAGGTAATATATTCTGATCCTATTTGTTCCTACAATTGGTATTGGAGCCAGTGCTACAACTAGAGAGCGGGTGCTTGGTATATAGATATTGCTGCTCATACCAATTGCTCCTACAATTGGTATCAGAGCGGATTATACAGGTAAAGCAAGGTAACACTGCTATTATATTCTTATTTATAACTGCTGTTACATAGATCACTATATCACAAGTATGTACTTCACAACTGAAGAGCAATCCTCAAATAGACCCCCACTATTTGATGGAACAAACTATAGTTATTGGAACACACGAATGAGCTTCCACCTGAAGTCTCTAGATTTTGACTTATGTCAATTATTGTCAATGGCTACAAAAAGCCTACTATCACTTCTATTCTCACATCCTCTATAATCAATAAGCCTTATTATAGTTACACGGAGGAAGAGAAGAAGTTAGCTAGCCTTGATACAAAAGCTATGCATATCTTTTATTGTGTTGTAGACACAAATGTATTTAATCTTATTAATACTTGCACAACATCTCATAAAATTTGGAAAGTTCTTGAAGCTACTTATGAGTGCAGGTATGAAAGCAAAGCTAGCAACTCCAGAGAGAAGGATAGTCTTCATAATGATGCAAATATATGCATAATGGAATTGGGATTTAAGGTACAACACAATCCTTTATACGAAGAAGAGCTTGTATGTGACAATTGCAAGAAGATAAGCCACATCCAAGAAGATTGTACTACTACTAGAAAGGAGTGTCACTACGAATAATCAAATGAATGAAGATCATCGTCTCACAAGTACACTAGTACGAGCATATGGTATGAAAGCGAAGCAAGAGATTCTGTAGAAGAAGAAAAAGAAGAAGAAGAAGAGAAATCTCATCAAGCTGCAAATTTATGCTCAATGACATTATCTAACGAGGTACAAAATAATTTTTTTCTGAAGAGAGTGAATTTTCTTATGATGAGTTATCTGATGCTTTCAGTGATTTGTTAGAAGAATACAAGAAAGTATTAGATAAGTATAAGCAAGCTAGAAAGGATATTCTATCCTATAAGCGTAAGAATGAAAAGCTTACTTGCTTATTGAATGATGCTAGGAATAGTTCTCCTTCTGATAATTCTACTGAGATTTCCACACTGAAGTTTAGATTGCATGAGGTACTTGATTGTATTGAGAAAAACACTCAAGAAAATGCTAAACTTAAGGAGGAATTAGAATCAGAATAGAGAAAGTATTCTATTATTTCATGTAGAATTGATGCTCTTTCTGCTAAGTATGATGAGATATGTGCTAACTCTAAAAAGTTGGAGATTAGACTGGGAAAGCAGGTAGTACAACCTATGACTCAGTCTAACACAAGACACATGACACATCACAAAGTCACACATGAAATATCATCTAAAATGGAAGCAAGCAAAGCTAAAGCTTCATATAACCATGCTTTCTATTACAAGTATCCACGAAGATCATGTCATCCCACTGCACGTTCTCATACTGCTGTACATAGCACTGTTAATACTTTCTGTCATTATTGTGGTTTGAATGGACATGTTTCTAATCGTTGTCAGATTAGAAAACTTGTTGATATAAACTTGTGTAAATGGGTTCCCAACGCTAATAAATGTGGATCCAATTATTGGATACCAAAGTCTTCACCTAATATTGCAGGTGAAGCTTCTTATATCAAATAGAACCATGGAACATGTTGGTGATTGCAAAGCTACAAAGGTCTTCTTCCAAGCAATTGCACCAACATAAGTGTAGTCACTAGAACCACTTCGATAACATGCTTCCTAAAAAAGTTTTTGAATATCTAGCATGTTCTTACTGATTTCTTACTATTAGCTTTCATTGATATCTTTTAAATTGTTTATTGTTTGAATCAATGTGAGACATAATCCTAGCTTGACTAACTGTTTAGCTTAAATGTTTAGTTCACACTATATAGTATTTTATTAGTGTGACACATTTATATATGTATGCTCTTTATTTAGTTTTATCCTTGAAGCATGCATAGGAGCTGACTTTTTTTTTGGTGAATTTGTTTTTGACTCTCTGTATTTAATATTTTTAATGGTCACTTCTCATCGATTTGTCTTTAACATGTCATATTTACTTCGATTGGTATTTTGTGAGTATGTATGTTTAGCACAATTCTTCTATTTACTTTAAAAGTATATACATATAATTTTATTTTAACCTTGTGCTTGCATAATATATTCACTATTGATTTCCATATTTTATCTTGATTAATTTCGTATGAATCAATTACATCTTTGTCTGATAAAGTTTATTTATGCATGTTTTTGATCTTGTGAATTTTTTTATGCTTATTAAGGATACTTGAATAATTCATTTTCATTTATATATTGCTCATGTTTCTTATATTTTTGTATAAATATCTTTATGGGGATATATGAGTTAAGTTCAAGTTCTATATTATTTTAAAAAGTACTTTTTTTAACTTGTGCTTATCTCATACTTAAGCTATTTTTTTAAACAAATTTAAGTTCTTATCTTTATTAGCTTCTTCCTCAAAGCCTTTTTTTTGGCTTTTTGGTTGACATTTTGGATACATGATAGTTTTAGTATCTAGATCTTGATAAACCATTCTTTGGGTATTTACTTCTTTTATATTTAGGAATTTTAGATTTCGATGTTGTTCGATGATAATGTATATATTTCTTTTAATCTAAGTTCTTAAGAGTATAAATCATTTTGGGAACAAGCCGAAAGGGTCCTTCTGTCATACAGGTGTAAATAGCCTGAAGCGACACGGTGTACTAGTCTTTGGACTACTGCTAGATTGGAACCGGCCCCCACAGCTAACCCGAAGTGATCAATACTTTACAGACTTATGATTTATTAAGATCTACTTGCAACTATCATCTAGTTCTGGATCTAAGGTACTGAACCCAGTCCCCTAGGTTCCAAAATACATCAGCATATCTAGGTCCTACATTTTGATTTCTAAATATTTTATATTTTATTGTTACCCAATGATTTTGTAGCACATATGGATTAATGTAATTCATACATCTTATACAGTATGCTACATTGTTCTAAGATTTATTTTTGGTCCATAGAATATAATTTATTTCATATTGTACTAATTCTTCTTAAATCTTCGGTTATTAAAGAAGAGATTTGTTTTGGGTACAAGCCTACAAAAGGTCTGTCTGTCACCACGACTACGGTCAAAGCGAAGCGGTACTTAAGTGTTCCCCGGTGAACCTCCGTTAGCTGGGACAGTACCTCTATAGCTAACCCAAGATTGATCAACACTTTGTAAACTAAAGATTTATTGAGATCTAGTTGCAATTGTTATCATATGGATTTTGGATTTTAGAATTGATGGATAATATTATTTAATTATTTAATTTTGCAAAAGGTAACATATATTGATCTTCATAGGTTAATGTTTGTCATCTTTTGATATATTTTTTTCTGTCACACTTTTTAATATTCAGATTTGATGATCTTGTGACTACTCATTGAATATTATGGTCTTGTGATTTCGTCTTTAGTTTGCGTAATATTCAATGATTTTGAGCTTTATATTATTATCTTCTTATTTAAGTTACTTACTGTCTACAACAGTAACTCTTTGTAGGGGAGAAGTCATGCTCTCTCTCAAAGCATTTCTTTTCTTTAAACCTTACGGTTGTCAGTGGACACTGTGCTAAGGCTTTAAAAGGGAAAAAATGAACTTTGATAAGAAGACCTAATATTTTTGAATTAGTTTCCTACTTCCGAAAATATGTCTCTGAATTTTATTTTAAAATTTTGTCAATATTAATTTTTGGATATAGCCATGTAAAGGTGGAGCAGTTAATTATTTTAAGTCAATTATCCCCTTGACATGCCATATATCTAGAATACACTTTTTGGACATTTATCTAGTTATGTTTATTTGTTCAAATGGATTTATTTATAATTTATGGATAATTTTTATGATTCGAATCGCCAGCTTTCAGTCTAAGGACTAAATGGACGCATTCGAACATTTATTAAGACAGTTTTTCGTAATAAATTCTACATTTTTTAAAATCCTTTTTGATTTTTTTTGAATCTATCCGGTACTCAAATATTATTATTAAAGACAGCTTTCAAAAATCTTTTACTTACATGAAATGATTTGTGTTATATTTTTTATTGAATACATATTTTCTTCATCTTTAAGCGTTTATTTATTGGATTTTTTTTCCTTGCCTAAAGATGATATTTGTTTTGAGTTTGGAATTTTATATGCATTTGATCAAAGAAAAGAAAGATGCAAATTTTGGATGTCCCTTAGAACTTGTGATTATTTATTTTATCTATTTTATGCATATAAATTATTTTTGAACTATATACGCATATTTTAAGGGGGAGCAAATTTAATTGTTTCAATTTTTTTATGCCCTTAATATGTGGTATAACTAGTTCACCATGGACTTATATTGTCTTAGTTAAATATCTTGATAAGTTATTCATGATATTTGGATTTGTATTAGTTTTATGAGAGAATATATGATTATTATTATTTATTTTTAATTCTCTCATTCGAGTTTATAAAAGTTATCCTGCCAAAATTAATTTAATTTATTGATAATTCTTTTGATTTTAAACTGATTTGGCATTTCTTATTAAGATTTTATCTCAAAGTTCATGATTATCTATATTTAGACTGATCATACTTTGTGGGAGAGCATTCAAGTCGACTGGATTTCTCCTTCTCAAGTATTTTGTCTTCATTACCTTCATGTTTATCTAATGGATATTCATATATCATGCTAAGGTAATTGAATTCAAATACATGGACTTTGGCATAGATTTTGCATAGATTCTAGTATACGTATCCTGATTTATTTTCGATGATTATACTCTTTATAGAATTGATTTAGTAATTTGTATGGGAAAATTATGAATCATTCTTTTTATGATCATTATTAAAAGTCTCATTATATTTTTGATTTTTTATATATACTAGATCTACGAATTTCTATTCCTCATGATTTATTTTGACCAATGATTGATTCCTACTATATTGATATATATATTTTTGGTCTATTTCAAAACACAATATGATGAACAAAATGTGTTTTGAATGTCATTTTTGGATTTCTAGTTGGTAAATTATGTATTACTTGATTTCAGTGTTCTTTGTTAAAGTTTAACCAACTATTTTTGACAAGTTTTTATTCTTTAGTTATGCAATTTTCTAAATACTTGTCATTACACTGTTCTCCTAATCCTTGATCATGATTATTTTTGCTTTCGTCCTTTACTTGAGTTTATTTTAGCTCTATTACGGGGGAGCTTATTTTTTATCATGTCAAAGGAGGAGAAATAAGTTTAAGTTAGAGCAATAAGTTTAAGTTAGCACACAATAGTCTAGTATTATGTGTTTATTAGAATATTCTAGTATTATGTGTTTATTAGTGATACATGCATCTATTGTATATATATTACACATAAAGGATTTGCCATAATCAAAAAGGGGGAGATTGTTAGCCCAATGATTATATCATGTTTTTGAATATGGCTAATCAATTGAGTTTACCATAATGACGTCACTAATATTCATGTAATTACTATCATGTTGCTACTTAAACTTAGTATTGTCCTAATGTTAGCATTGTCATAAATGTTCTATATCATATTGCTATGCTTGTATCATATTATTTTGTTTGTCTAACATATATTTGTAGACATGCTGTAAGCATGATCAAACATGATCAAACTAGAACATATGCAATAGAGAATTATTGATGGGCCAATACGGTGTTGGCGAAGCCACCGAAAGGTATTCAGATTTTCAGATCTATTTATCTTTGGACGACTGCTATCAAGTGAAAAAGGCATCTTCAAGTCTGCTCAAATATTTGAAGAAAGGCGTCATCAAAGGGCTCTTGGTTTTCCTATTTTATCAATATAATTTTTCATATTTATTGAGTCTAGGAATACGATGTACACTGCATCGTACTGGCAAATAGGCTATCCAAGAAACATTTTCAAAATATCCTTTCATTTTGAAAACAAGCCCACTTACAAAAGCCCAAACTACTTCCTAACTGTTTGACTTTTCAAAAAGCCCAAAAACTAATTTGCAAAAAATCCTAACAGAACTCTAGCAGAACTCGGCCCGAATTCGGCCAGAGTTCGGTTAGTGAACGTTGCTTTTTGAACTTGGTCTTCCCACAGTTACGGATCCCAACGAGATTTTTTCATAGAGTTCTGTCCGAATTCTGCCTTTGGAAAAACTATAAATAGAAAAGGATTTCGATCATTTCAATTCACTCATACACCAATTCACTTTCATATCTCCTCTCTATAAGCCTGCTACTTCTTCCAAAGTGTTCTGAGCTATTCGTTTTCAAATCCTAAGCCAGTTACAATCCTCTAGTCGATTTGCCAGTGCGGTACGGTCTAGAAGTTTCAAGAGCGGTTGTAATCAGAGGCTTGATTGAAGGTAGATACTTCACAATTAAAGTTGGTCGAGTACTTCGGATCAAAGCTCGCGTTGTAGAAGTTGCAAGAACTTCGGATGAAAACTTGTGGTGATTTTCTATAGTGGATTCAACTAGAAGCTAGAGTTCTTCCGACTGGACTAATCCTCACAAGAGGAAAACCAGTATACATCCTTGTGTTTGCGTGTGCTCTCTACTCTCTACTTTTTATTTACATATCTGTGATATATATATTATGTGATCTTGTTACTAACATTTTAAATAGTTAATTTCCGCTACCTACTCTATTCACCCCCCTCTAGAGTATTATGCTTTACAACTCGTTCCTACAATCGGTCCTACAGGAGGAGGTAAACCGAATCCGGAGGAGCGACCTGGAGAAAAAACTGTAAAACAAAACAAAAAAAATAGTGAAGGAGGAGAAACTGTCAAAAAAATATAGAGGAGGGGGAGAAAAAAGAATCAACCAGAGGAGGGAGAGTAGAAATATTAGAAAAGAAAAAGAATAGTAGCTAGTCTTGATGATATTAGAGGAGAGTAAAAATATGAAAGGAGAATCCAAGGGTTATTAAAATATTAAAGGAGAGTACAAATATTGGAGGAGAGGATTGTATGTGCGGGAAAAAAAGAAAGTGCCGCTCTATTTTTTCGAATCCCGCTAACCAAGGTTTGGATGATCAATTATTTATGGTTATTAACTTAATTATTTAGTATATAAAATATTTATTTATTAGTAGTGACTGATTTAGGAGTGCATAATATTTTCCACAATCCAGTTGGAATACTTTCAGTCTATTTTTTCATTTAATGACTAAAAAATATAGTGACCGAATAGTCCATCGCCACTAAATAATCATTCTGTCATAAATAGTAGTACTGACTTTTTCTTAATTTGATACAAATAGCCTTTTACTAGTGACCGAATACTCATTCCGTCACCAACTTCCGTCACTATAAGCAAAATTTCTTGTTGTGTCATTTGTTTACTTACTCAACCACGGAAGCCAACACAGAAAATTTCTCAAACCCTAAAAATTGAAGACAAAAATGAAGAAGAAGAATATGGAAGGGAACTCACCTGAACGACTCTGGCTGCTCCGCCTGGCGGTGGACTCGTACTAGCAGAGCCCAGCGGTGGTCACGACTTGGGAGGCGGTGACCAGAAGGCAGGAGTGGTGGCGGATCGAAAATCTATGGTCGACTAGACACTCGGCGAGGAGAAGGGCTTCAGATATGGCGAGGTGACATCGTGGTCAAGCGATGGCTCCGACGACTAGGTGCGGCTCCATGGCAACACGGCACAGTGCTCGAGGAGTCGAGCACAGTCTTCGAAGAACCAACACGACCTTCAAGGAGATGTATGGTTTCCAAAATACAGCGATGGTCGAACTCCTTCCGGTGATGCTGGTTAGACCTTGGTGTGCAGCACCGAGCTCGGTGGTAGCACTCGGATTGGCACTGCGATGCACTTAGGTGAGCAACGATATTTATAGGGTGTTTATGGTAGTTTGTGGTGGTTAAGGTGGTAGGACTGGTGATGTGGTACGGAGAGTGGTTGTGTACTGTTGGTCAGACTGATGGGGATGGCTCACGCGGTGGTGGTAGAGCCTATGCCATGGCGGGGATGATGGTTTCGTGTTAGACAGGGCGATCTAGTGTGGAGGAGGTGGAATGATAAGGTGATAATGTCGACTGGTGGTGATGATGGTCGGACGGTGGTAGTGGGAAGGTGGGATGTTGATCGGGAACAACAGTTGTGGTGGTGCTTGTGGTGGTGTTGTGATGTTGAGCAGGAAGGGAGTCAGGAGGATGTGGTGCTACGGTGGTTGGCCGGGACATGCCGGGGTCGCGGTGGTCTGGTGATTGGAGCTTAGGCGAACTGGTCGACAGAGAAAAAGAGAGATACGTAAGAGAGTGAGAGAGTGGGAATTTTGATTGTAATAAATATTAGGGAGTCCCCAATTTTTAAGTAGAAGTATGGAGTGCTCCAAATGTCAATGGCATCCTATGTAATTTGTAACAGATCTAGGAGGATAGTAAAAAAGCCTAACAACCGTAACTAACTACTAACTAATCATTAACTAGCTAAGAATTAGTTACTAACTAATCTAACAACTAATATCTAATTAGAAACCATTAACTATTAATTCATATTTAGAACTAAACTAACAATAAACTAAGCTAGCTAACAATTAATTACTTAAGCCCACAATCCAAGCCAAGGCTTGGTAGGCTAAAAATATTAAATAATAAAATAATCCTAAAATTAAAATAAATAAATAAATAAATAATCATCAGGATTAGAAATAAATAATCTAAAAATAATTTTATAAACTTTCAAAAGTACTACAAGGATTAAACAAATAGAATTTTAGATTGAGGAATAAATTTATAACTCGAAAATTTGCTCAAATTTTAGAAAATTGAAATTTGAAATCTAGGTAGTTACAATTTACCCACCTTACAAAGATTTTGTCCTCGAAATTTCAAATGGTATGATAAGCACGATTAGGAATAGCCAAATACGTAAATTTAAAAAAATGATTAAGTCGGTCATCATAGAATCAAAATTTAAATACAATTAGTATAATCATGGTGATCTAGAATGATTAAAGTTTAAATTCTAGGCATGGTAAAATATTTCAAAATAATGATTTGTCATGATAAAATTCTAAACATGACCAAATCAAATTTGGCATAGTAAAAGAATTGTACCAAAATGATATCATCATAATTAAATTCTAAACATGATCAAGATAGAATTCTAACCTAAAACAATCAAGATCATTTAGGCTTAAGTAGCATGGCTAAAAAAATAAATTCAAACACAATTAATCAAATATGTTAAAATCATTTAGGTTTGATATATCACGACTAATAGGGTTATAAATGCTAAATACGATTATTGGAATAATACAACTAAGATAATTAAAACAAGAAACTTA
>JANAVB010038613.1:2643864-2726174 GCA_029216955.1 Iris pallida
TCTAGATATTGTAAACCCCTTACCTTCCCTTGGAAAAAATACAACAATCATGAGAAGATTCGAAAGGTACTTTGCGGGCTGACTAAGAACTGGAATCCCAAAGCGACGGCTATTATTGAAGGAAATGATCTCACTGTGATGACTCTTGGGACTCTTATGGGGAAGCTCATGACACATGAGCTGGACCTTAAGGATTTCAAGCCAGCACCAAAAGAGAATGCTACAACATTCAAAGCTTACCATAAGATAGCCTTCTATGACGAGAGTGAATATGATAGCTCAGGCAATGAGCAAATGGCCCTCATGACAAGAAACTTTAGAGATTCCTTAAGTATAAAAAAAAATAGAAAGAAGAAAGATTCTAGAGACGACGAAGAACCAATCTGCTACAACTGTAAGAAAATAGGTCACATCAAAAAAAGACTGTCCTGTTGTAAGAAAGGGAAGCAGGCATGATCAGTCAAGCAAGAGAAGGACTTCGACAAGGAATTATGCTAACAGTAACATCTGGTGTGAAAGCGATACTAGTGATTATGAAAACAAAGAAGTACCTCGTAACACAGCAAATATCTGCTTTATGGCTACGTATGCTAAGGTAATATCGTATCCTTTCTATGAAGAATTTACATTTGATGAATTGTCTGATGCCTTCATTAATATGTTAGAAGATCAGAGAAAAATGACATATTTGTACAAAAACACCAAGAAAGAGCCAAAATTTGTACAATCTAAGTTTTCTAAGCAATCTCATATGCTAAAAGACATTAGAAACTCTTCTAGTAACACGGATGGGGTTACTTCTTTAAAGCTGAGTTTACATGACACTCATGAAAAGCTTGAGATAGCTAATCGAGAAAATATAAAACTCAACGATCTCTATGAGCTAGAGAAAAAGAAGTATAGTATTACTACTCAGAGGTTAGATGCACACATAGCGAAGTACAATGACGCTAGTGACATCTCTAAAAATTTAGAGATTAAGCTGGAAAAATAGGTTGTCAAACCTGTAGCTCAAGTGAACACAAGTCACAAGGCTAAGCACAAACACAAAACGACCAACACTGCTAGAACTACTAGAAATCATGCATTTATGTCTACTTTTTCACACAAAAAGTTGCACATATCTTCTAAAACACAAATACAAGATCTTCGAACTGTACCTAGCACTAACACGTCTGCTACGTGTCATTATTGTGGTATAAAAGAATATGTATCACATCAATACAAGGTTAGGAAGCTTGTAGACATGCATGTATATGTTTGGGTTCTAAAAGCTAATAAATCAGGACCCTCAAGAAATCGATATTGGTTGCTCCAGGCGTATGACAGGTGACAACACATTGTTTGTAACTCTATCGATGTAGAAAGAAGGCTATGTGTCCTTTAGAAATAACTTGAAAGGGCATATAATTGGAATTGGTGATATAGGTACTTCTCCCTCGTCCATTATTAAAAATATATGTTTAGTAATAGAATTAAAACATATCCTGCTAAGTATTAGTCAATTGACTAATCATGGTTATACAATTAATTTTGTTAAGAATAAATGTTTTGTCTATGATAAAACTTCTGTAGTAACTTCCTTTGAGGGAATAAAAGAGGACAATATATATATATATATATATATATATATATATATATATATATATATATATATATATATATATATTTTATATATATATATATATATATTTTTTATAATTTATATATATATATATATATATATATATATATATATATATATATATATATATATATTATATCTGCCAAAAATACTAACAGTACAGGAAAGGGTCTACTTACATCTCAAGACGAAAGCTGGGTATGGCATATGCGTCTTGGACATGCAAACATGGACAGTATTGTAAGATTATCCACAAAAAAACTGGTAGAGGTTTACCCGATATCACATTCAAGAAAGATATCATATGTGCCGAATATAAAAAGAACAAGGCATCTAGATCATCTTTCAAATCAGTAAACGTTGTAAGTACCTCTAGACCACTGCAATTATTACATATGGACTTGTTTGGACCAAGTAGAGTCGCCAGTCTTGGTGGTAAGCTTTATGCCTTCATAACAGTTGATGACTATTCACGATATACTTGGGTTTACTTTCTTGAAAATAAAAATGAGGCCTTTTCTGAATTTGTATCTTTTTAAAAAGGTAAAAAATGAGAAAGGGTTCATGATTACTCACATTCGAAGTAATCATGGAGGAGAATTTGATAACCATGACTTTAAAACTTTCTGTGACAAAAATGGTTTATCACATGAATTTTCTTGCCCCAGAACTCCTCAATAGAATGGCGTTGTGGAGAGAAAGAATAGTACTCTTGATGATATGGCCAGAGTTATGCTTAACCAGCATAATATTCCAAAGTATTTTTGGAGTGAAGCTGTTTATACAGCATGCCATGTTTTGAACACGGTTCTTATTAGACCAATATCCAAGAAAACACCGTATGAATTATAGTTCAATAGAACTTCTAATATCAGCTATTTCAAGTTGTTTGGTTGTAGATGTTTTATCTTGAACACTAAAGACAACTTGGGAAATTTTTATAAAAAAGCTGATGAAGGAATATTTTTAGGATATGTTGCAAAGAGCAAAGGATATAAGGTATTCAACAAAAGATCACTTGTTGTTGAAGAATCGATAAATGTCACATTCAACGAGCTGAACAGTCAATACAACAATGACAGTAACAATGAAGATGAGAAAACTCCTTCAGACAAAACATCTGAAGATACACCATCCTCATACCTGAAAAGTCTGCCGAAATGATTACAATTTACACCAAATCATCCGAAAGAACTGGTAATAGGTGATGTAACAAAATGTGTAAGTACTCGATCAAGCATAAGAGATATAGTTGCTAATGTTGCTTTTATTTCTAAAATAGAACCTAAGAATGTTGTAGAAGCTTTTAATGATGAATTTCGGATTTCTACAATACAAGAGAAACTAAACCAATTCGAATGGAATATAGTTTGGGAACTCATTCCCAGACCTAATGATCATCCGATCATTGGTACCAAGTGGGTGTTCCAAAATAAGTTAGATGAGAATGGTTCAGTCACATGCAATAAAGCACGTATAGTAGCTCAAGTCTATAATCAATAAGAGGGCATTGACTACGATGAGACATTAGCTACAATTGCTAGACTAGAATCCATTCGTATACTTTGTGCTTTTACAAGTTTTCATGATTTTAAACTTTTTCAAATGAATGTTAAAAGTGTTTTTCTAAATGGTTTTAGAAAAGAAGAATTTTATGTAAAATAACCTTCCGGCTTTGAAGATTTTAAAAATCTCGATCATGTATTCAAGCTTCATAAGGCTCTCTATGGACTCAAACAAGCACCTCGTGCATGGTATAAGCGCCTTAGTTCTTTCTTACTTGAACACGATT
Organism: Iris pallida; assembly: GCA_029216955.1. Taxonomy (NCBI): domain Eukaryota; kingdom Viridiplantae; phylum Streptophyta; class Magnoliopsida; order Asparagales; family Iridaceae; genus Iris; species Iris pallida. The sequence continues at coordinate 2,647,281 of JANAVB010038613.1, forward strand.
TTTCAAAAGGAAAGGTTGATTCTACTCTTTTTATAAAATCTTTAGATAAGAATATTTTATTAGTACAGATTTATGTAGATGACATAATCTTTGGATCAAAAAATGAGATGCTATGTAACGAGTTTGCTAAGTGTATGTAGAATGAATTCAAAATGAGCATGATGAGAGAACTAACACTCTTCCTTAGACTACAAATCAGGAAAAGTTCATAAGGGATATTCATCAATCAAGCAAAGTATACAAAAGACCTGCTAAAGAAGTTTGACACGGATAACGTCAAACCAATTGGGACTCCTATGGCAACATATACAAAGCTTGACATAGATAAAAGTGGTACACCAACTGAAGTACGTAAGTACAGAGGTACGATTAGTAGTTTATTTTACCTAGCTGCTAGTCGACTAGACATTATTTTTTAGTATGTTTATGTGCTATATATCAGGCTTGTCCTAAAGAATCACATGTGAGCGCCATTAAGTGTATCCTCTGATAACTCAAAGGTACTTTGACGACTGGTCTATGGTATCCCAAAATCGATTTATTTAACCAGATAGGTACTAGGACGCATATTTTGTTGGATGCAAGGTCGATCGTAAAAGTACCAGTGACACATGTCATTTTTTAGGAAAGTCCTTAATCTCTTGGTTTTCTAGGAAACAAAATTTTGTTGCATTGTCAGCAACCGAGGCTGAATATGTAGCCGTAGGACGTTGTTGTGCTTAAATTTTTTGGATGAAACAAACTTTGGAAGACTATAAGTTATCTTTTAACCACATCCCTATTTTCTGTTATAACACTAGCTCAATAAATCTCACGAAGAATCCAGTATGTCACTCTCGCACTAAACACATAGAGATTAGACATCATTTTCTTAGAGACCATGTAATGCAGCGAGATATTAGTTTAGAATTTGTTCACACTGAGAATTTCAAAATATATATATATATATATATATATATATATATATATATATATATATATATATTTATATATATATATATATATATATATATATATATATATATATATATATATATATAGAAGAGTTATATATATATATATATATATATATATATATATATATATATATATATATATAACTCTTCTAAATATATATATATATATATATATATATATATATATATATATATTACTATTTTATCAAGAGTTATATATTCACAAATACAATATCTTCTAAAATAATATAGTAATAATTTAAATTTAATATAACTCTTGATAAAATAGTAATTTCAATAATCCTAGAATAAAATCTCTTCTAAAATGTTGCATATCTCTCCTATGCTTTTTTTTCCAAAATATCTAAAATAGAAATAGAATAAAAATTATTTTCTGACTTGGAAAAATAATTAAACTAAAATAAACTAAATGGGGAATGTAAGAAAACGGAAAGTGGGCTTACGACCTATCCACCTTTGAATGAATTTGTCCTCGAATTTAAGGACTAGGATGATCAAATATTTCTAATATTTAAATAAATATTGGGTTTAACAAATCAAAAACAATCCATAATGATTTTTTAAAAATATGGTATATATTATTTAAACAGTACATATCCTGGTTAGTCCAAGACTTAATCAAACTAATTATAATATGACAAAAATAAATTTAATTGATAATTAATATTAGCAAATAATTTAAACGATATTTTATAAATTCTAAATCCAAAATAGTTTGACAAAATTCTGTTGTCATCAAAATATATTCGATTGTGGTTACAAATAAATCTATTTTCTAACTAAAATTTATTAAAATAAAACAAAATAAAACTTTTGAAAGCAGGGATGTGGGTTTACAATTCTACCCACCTTAGAATATTTCGTCTTCAAAATTTCAAAAGGCACGATTTGGCACGACCATGAAGAATAATCAAGAAACCAAATTTTTAATTTATATGAATAAAACGACGAATGGTATAATCAAGGGAGTGATATGATTCATGATCTAATTAGTCACACGTAATTATGGATATGATTAAAATGACAAAGATAATAGACAAAAGGGAGAGTGTGATTTGGCATGATCAATATTCGGTCAAATGGTCCAGTTAACAATCAAATATTTTTAAGATCGGTCAAGATTGAAACAGTTAGGCACGACCACTCTATGGTTAGCATGGTTGAGTCATTACCAGCTTTTTAAGGAATGACCAAAGTTCTCGATGAAATCAAAACAGGATTTTAGTCGCATTTAAGATGCAGCCACGATCAAGGCTAATCGTGCAAGTCATCCAAGCAGGGTAAAAATAGGAAGTTGGCACGAACATGATCATGATTAAGATAGTCATGACCGTAGTTGGAATGAAAGTTTAACTTTAGCTATGATTTAGTTGAAATTATAGACACGGTTATGATTTAGTCTCGATAAAATGGTTTAAGATCGATCAAAATTGAAATCATCTTGGTACCAACAACTAGTTGAACAAAATTATCTAGGCACGATCATGGAATGGAATTCTAGGATGACAAGCAAATTGGCACGATCGAAATAGGATCGAATAGTTTGATCGTGATCAAAAAATATTTAAGGATGAGCCAATCGAAATCATTCTAAAACGAACGATTGAGTAGGCATGATCATAGAATTAAACCTAGGAAAGGATACGAATTGACTCGATCAAAATATAATAAAAGGAGTCTAGTCATGATCAAAATTGTTCAAGGATGATCAAATCCAAAAATGCTTAAAATATTTTTCCACGATTATTTAGGCACGAGTTTAGAATCAAAATCTAGATAGGTTTAGGAATCCAGTCGAAATTATATTAAAAGATGACAATCTGAAAAATAGAAGGATGAGAGAGGCAGGGAGAATTACCGTTTTATTGAGAAGATTGCGACGAGGAATAAGTACAAATCAGTTTGAAAACTTAAAATTTATATGCCGATAAGACGTAGTCTCTATGGTATTTGAAACTCGTAAACATAATCGAAGTCATTTTACCAAGAATTTATGCCTCGCCAGTGTACAGCTAGCTGCCTTAAACCCTTGGTTCCACAACTCAAGCTATGTTGCGGTAACGAAAACCCAATCAACTCTATATAATCTTGACATAACAACTCAAGGATGAAATAAGACGACCAAGACATAATTTTAATAATTTTCGATCACCCACGCTTACTTGAAATTATTTCAACTTAGGGGTCATGCCACGCGAGTGCGCTGCTGGCTGTAGTGAACCCGCAGTCTCGATAATTCAAAAAAGTGACGACAGTGCGCTGCTGTCTTATCATCGTAAGTCATCAAAGTTATTCCAACTACATCCCCAAGAATATCAAAGGAGTTTAAAATACCATACCAGTTGATAAAGATAGGAAAAAATGCAAGTATCTGTTCTTTAAGTATAAGATCAGCTTCTTGGAAGAAGAACAATTGATTAGGAAGGATAATGATCGAAGTCGAAATAAGTAAAAAAATCTTATAATCCTTATTTTACGGATATTTAATATTCAATGATTGAGAGGTAACTTATGAATCCAAAAACTTAACTCGAGATTAATAGACAATTGAGTGAGAAGTTATTAGAAAAATAATTCCTTAGGTCCAAGAGAAAGAATATAAGTGGTACGAACTTATTGTAGGAACGAAATAGTAAAGCGTAATACTCTAGAGGGGGGGTGAATAGAGTTGGCAGCGGAATAATGCTAATTAAAAAGTTAGCAGCACAATCACAGAATATTAATCACAACTAAAATAATGTAAAGGCAAAGTTAAGAGAGCAAACGCAAAGACAGCGATGTATACTGGTATCCCTCTGTTGAGGACTAATCCAGTCGGTAGAACTCTTGCTACCAGTTGAATCCACTATTGGAAAAACCGCAAGTTTTCTTACGAAGTCCTTGCAACTTCTACAACGCGAGCTTTGATACGAAGAACTCGTCCAACATCAAATATGAAGAGGTACTCTTCAATCAAGCCTTCTGATTACAATCTCTCAGAAACTTCTAGACTGTACCGTACTGGCAAATTGACTAGAGGATTGTAACTGGCTTGGGATCTGAAATTGAAAGCTCTAGAAAACTCTTTGGAAGACTGAAAGCTTTAGATAGAGAGAAGATTGAAAGTGAATGAGTGAATTGAAATGATCGAAATCCTTCTTTATTTATAGGAGTTCCAAAGACAGACTTCTGTCAGAATTCGGGCAGAATTCGGGCAGAACTTTTTGAGCAAATCTCGGTCAAATTTGCAACTGCAGGAGGACCAAGTTCCAAAGATTCAAAATCACAACGGCCACCAACCGAACTCTGGCCGAACTCGGTCCGAGTTCTGTCAGGGTTAAGTCAGGGTTTAGTTAGGGTTTTGAAAAAGCTTTTGGTGACTTTTGAAAACCTTTTTGAAAACCTTTTTGTAAACCTTTTTGAGTGGTCATTTTAAAAACATTTTGAACTCATTTAGGGATAGCCTATTTGCCAGTACGACTCGGTGTACAACATATTTCTAGACTCAAATAAAATGAAAAATATATTGCATAAGAAATTACAGACTCGAGTAGGCAAACAGATCTTCGGTCTTGAATGGAGTGGATAGCCAATCTTGATAATGTCCAAGAATCCGAGATGTCCCGACTAGCTTTGTATATCCAGACAGAGTTTGATCAATTATTAAAATCAGGTTGACCATATGACCAATGGGCCAACAATCTCCTCCATTTTGATAATTGACAAACTATGAATGATATAACATTAAGCTAAGCTTGTTCAAAATATCAAAAAGTAGAAATTGTTCATATCCTGTACATCTCAAAAAAAATGTTAGATCTTTAATTTTCTCCCCCTTTGTCACTTAGCAAAATAATTGCACAAGAGAAGGCTCTCCCGCATTTAATGCAGAAGGCTCCCCCGCAATTTAATGCATAAGGAACAAATAGTGAGAAAACATATAAAAGAGATAAGGCATAAAAATTAGAGAGATATCATTGCAGGCAAGTATTGTCTCTAAAGAATGTTATCACAGGCATGCTATTGTTTCAAAAACATAAAAGAAATCTCAGGCATGCTATTTCACAGGCAGTTTGTAATAAAGAAGCAGTATAAAGAGATAGTGCTAAAACAAAGTGTTGAAATAAACTGAAATATCATAAACGAAACACCATAAGCATGTCCATGAAGATAAAAGTACTGAAAGCATACTACAAAGTGCTGATAAATATCAAAAGTACTGATAAAAAGAAATACTGATAAAAACTTGGAATGTTGGAGCATTTCCAAGTATACAATAGAATGTCACTAAAAAATCAAATCACATCTCCTCATCACTATCCTCGTCATCACCAACGTCAGCTCGACCAGCATGTCCTGAAGGACCAGCACCAGAAGTACCAGCGCCAGAAGGATGAGTAGGGGCGCCAACATAGAACTCACCATCGTAGTCACGAGGTGCACGATACCAATCATAGGCGTTACCTGGCTGGAACTAGGCATGGACAGCCTCATCCTCACAGCGGTAACCCGAAAAAGCTGGATCTCGAGGGATGGAACTGGCTGAATGACCAGTCTGAGCAAAACGAAGATCAGCCAAGGTGTTTGCCATCGCCTGATAACAGGTAACGTTGCAGAACTCACGCTCGCGAGCCATGTCCGTCATCGAGACGTGCAAAGCAGATAAGTACTGATGTATGCCCTGAAATGTCATGGCATACTGATGAGGTGGTGGAGGAGGTGCAGTAGGAGGAGCAGTAGGTGGAGCTGTAGCAGTCATGCTACGACGAGATAACTAAAGAAACTTGGGCTCAGGGTCCTGAGTACAAGTCGACAGATCAATGTCAAAGTGCTGAAAGATGCGTGGGAGAATCATCGCGTAAGAGAGATTTCTATCTCTTGTACGACAACGACCCATCATCTGAATCATGGTCTTAGGGGTAGAAAATGGAATCCCCTTAAGAATGTGGTACATGGCGGACAGCTCAAGAGAAGTCACATCATCCTTTGAAGTGGATTTAGGAAGAATAGTGGAATAGATGATGCGATGCAATTCATAGTTAAACAAGTTCAGGTTGTTTGCCTTGAACTTTCCAGAGCGTACTCTATCAGGTGCACAGAGTTCCGCTTTGAAACTTGCGAGTGTCGTGCCTTCGGGAAAGTCAAAATCAGTGATATCGACTAGCGGTTCACCTTCGTTCGGGATACCAAGGATCTCCGCTAAGAGGCTATCATCGAAATTGATATCAATACCTCCAACACGTGTGGTCACATCAAAAGTGTCTAATATGAGATTGCAATAGAATAGTCTAATGGCATTAGTTGCTATAGGAAAGCATATTTTAACAAATAAGTGTAACCCTAATGCCTCAAACAAATAACGATTATCAGGAAACACAGACCATTTGACTGGAGTGCCTGTGCATATGGATCGCATAGAAAAATCACCATACCACAGTAGGGCTTGGTCAAGGGTTTGAAAGAAAAACTCATCGAATGCACCGTCGCTCGTTTGGACCGACGAAAAGAGTGAATCCGTATGTGGATGCGAAGATGACCCTTCCTCACTAGGGGTCGTCTTCTTTCTCTTAGATGGATTGAATTTAGGAGCCATATGTGCAAATTTGAAAAAAATGCACTAATGGAAAGGTGGAGAAAGAGGGAGTTATACCTCACGAGATCAAGATATGTTGTAGGGAATGACGATCTTCGCACGATTCCAATTTTGGAAAGATTTCACCAAGTAGATTGGAAGGTAAAGATTGGTGAAGAACTAGGGTTTGATGGCTCGGGTCGGCTGCTGCTGCTGTTTGAAATGGTTTGGAAGCAATGAAAGAGAAGGCTGCTTGGGTTCTGGATATATACACAGATACCCTCAACCGAACTCGGGCCGAATTCGGTCAGAGCTCTAGCCGAATTTGCCTAGGGTTCTTCAAAGTTGATTTCTGCCATTCTTTTTCATTGTCTCATTTTAAATATTTAATTCAAAGATTAGTTATTTTGGCCTTCAATTAACATAATTAATGTTATTTTATGAATTAAATGTCGTTACACAGCAACTGTCTCAGATTAGCTGTAGGAGTACTGTCCCAGCTGGCGGAGGTTTACCGGGAAACTCTTAAGTACCGCTTCGCTTCAACCGTAGTTGTGGTGACAGACAGACTCTTTAATGGCTTGTCTCTAACACAGTTTTTGTATAATGATATATAATCATAAAACAAAATCAATTAATATTATTGACGTCCAAAATTCCTAATTCTCGACGTAAATAATTGAAACGATCTTCCGCTAGAGGTTTAGTGAAGATGTCAGCTAGTTGATTTTCAGTATCTATGTACACAAGGTGTATATCTCCATTTTGATGATGATCTCTAAGAAAATGATGTCGAATCTCGATATGTTTAGTACGAGAGTGACATACTGGATTCTTAGTCAAATTAATAGTGCTCGTGTTATCACAGAAAATAGGAATATATGTGTAAAACAAATCATAGTCTTCTAGGGTTTGTTTCATCCACAAAATCTGAGCACAACAACGTCCTGCGGCGATGTACTCAGCCTCTGTTGTTGATAGGGCTACAGAATTTTACTTTTTACTAAACCAAAAGACTAAAGCTTTGCCTAAGAAATGACATGTGCCACTTGTACTTTTTCTATCAACTTTGCATCCAGCAAAATCTGCATCCGAATAACCAATAAGGTCAAAGGACTTAGTTTTGGGATACCACAAGCCAACAAAAGAAGTGCCTTTAAGGTATCGAAAGATACGCTTAACTGCGGACAGATGTGATTCCTTTAGGTTAGCTTGAAAATGTGCACACATGCAAACACTAAACATTATATCTGGACGACTAGCAGTTAAATAAAGTAAACTACCAATCATACCTCGATACTTACGTGTGTCGACTGGCTTGCCTTGTTCATCTGAATCAAGCTTTGTTGAAGTTGCCATTGGAGTGCCAATAGGTTTGACATTGTCCAGATCAAACTTCTTTAGCAAGTCTTTTGTGTACTTGGCTTGATTTATAAATGTCCCATTATCAGTTTGTTTGATTTACAATCCGAGAAAGAATTTCAGTTCTCCCATCATGCTCATCTCAAACTCATTCTGCATACACTTAGAAAATTCTTGACACATAGATTCATTAGTAAATCCGAATATAATATCATCAACATAGATTTGAATTAAAAGCAGTTTGCCATTAAAAGATTTAATAAACAGTGTAGTGTCAACCTTCCCTTTTGAAAAGCCGTTGTCAAGTAGAAAAGAGCTTAGACAATCATACCAAGCACGAGGGGCTTGTTTTAAATCGTATAGAGCTTTCTTCAACTTGAAAACATGATCTGGGTTTCTGAAATCCGTGAAACCTGGAGGTTGTGCTACAAAAACTTCTTCTTTTATAAAACCATTTAAAAAAGCACTTTTCACATCCATTTGAAAAAGTTTAAAATCATGAAAACATGCAAATGCACATAACATGCAAATAGATTCTAATCTCGCAACTGGGGCATAAGTCTCATCGTAGTCGATACCTTCTTCTTGATTGTATCCTTGAGCTACGAGTCGAGCCTTATTACGAGTCACTAAACCATTCTCATTTAGTTTGTTTCAGAATACCCAACGGGTGCCAATGACCGGATGATCAACAGGCCTGGAAACAAGTTCCCAAACTTGATTTCGTTCAAATTGGTTTAATTCCTCTTGCATAGAATCTATCCAAAAACTATCACTACATGCTTCATCAATAGTTTTAGGTTCTAGCTGTGAAATAAATGCAACACTAGAAATAATATCTCTACAGGATGTACGAGTACTTACTCCCTTGGTAATATCACCAATTACTAAATCCTTTGGATGATTAGCTGTAAATTTCAACCTTTTCGCTTCATTCTGAAGGTAGCTGGTTCCTGGATCTTCTCTAGGAGGTTCAGCTAGTACCGAGCTTGGTTGAGAATCAGCTGGAGTTGGGCTTGGTACAGATGTATCTTCGTCATTGTCATCAATCGTCATTTGATTCAATTCATCAAAAGTGACATTGATTGACTCTTCGATGATCATGGTACGTTTGTTGAAGACTCTGTATCCTTTGCTCTTGGCCGCATAACCTAAAAATATACCTTCATCGGCCTTTTCATCAAATTTTCCCAAATTGTCTTTTGTATTAAGAATAAAACATTTACAACCAAAAATTCTAAAGTAAGAAACTGAGGGAATTCTATCAAACCATAACTCAAATGGAGTCTTCTTCGATTTGGGTCGAATTAGAACTCTATTGAGAACAAAGCAAGCTGTGTTGACAGCTTCAGCCCAGAAATATTTGGGTAGACTAAATTGGTTTAACATCACTCTGGCCATTTCGGTTAGAGTTTTGTTCTTACGTTCCACAACTCCATTTTGTTGTGGAGTCCTAGGGCAGGAGAACTCATGAATAAAACCATGTGTGTCACAAAATTGCTCAAAATCAGTATTCTCGAATTCGCCACCATGATCGCTTCTAATGCGAGTGATCATGTAACCTTTTTCATTCTGAACTTTCTTGCAAAAGGCGACAAATTCGGATAATGCATCATTCTTGCGTGTCAAGAAATATACCTACGTGTATCTAGAGAAATCATCTACAATTACGAAAGCATAAAGTTTACCTCCGAGGCTAGCAACTCTGCTAGGACCAAATAAATCCATATAAAGCAATTGTAGAGGTCTAGTAGTACATACTGCGTTTACAGACTTGAAAGTGGATCTGGTAGCTTTGTTCCTTTCACATTGACTGCATACCGAATCCTTCTTGAATGTAATATCCGGTAAACCGCGTACTAGCTTCTTTGTGGACAATCTTGATATTGTATCCATATTAGCGTGACCGAGTCTCATATGCCACAGATGACTCTCATCACTCTTGGCCATTAAGCATCTACCTGAAATGTTAGTTTCTTCTAACAAATAGAAAACATATATATTGGTTTCCCTGATACCTTCAAAGATAGTACTACCAGTTGAGCTATCAACTATAGTACATTTGTCTTTGCCAAAGTTGATGCCATAACCATGATCAGCTAGATGACTTATGCTGAGTAGGTTATGTTTCAACTCGGTAACCAGACAGACATCCTTAATTACAGGATAGAGAGACTTACCAACATCACCGATACCAATAATATACCCTTTCAAATTATTATCGAAGGAGACATAGCATTCCTTCTTTTTCTTCGACAGTGTTGCAAATAGGGTAGCGTCACCGGTCATATGCCGTGAGCAACCGCTATCGAGGATCCATTTGCTTCTAGCATGTGAAGGGTGTTCCACCTACAAAATAGTTTGCAGATGAAACCTTTGGTACCTATTTCTTGTAGGGTCCTGAATTGTTAGCTTTTGGTATCCAAGCATAAATATTTAAATCTACAAGCTTTCTCATTCTACATGCAGATGATATATGACCAATGAAGCCACAATAATGACATTGTGCATGTCGAGTGTTGAAAGCTGAGTGGTGTGCATGGTTGGTAGGTTTGGATTTTCTAGTATAGAAGAAAGCATACCTATAATCTTGTTTGGGCTTAACCTTTTGGGGTAAAGGTTTGATAGGGTTAGGTCTGACAGTGTTTGGTTTGGAAATGTTCCGATTTCTCGGTAAGTGACACGTGTTAGGGTAGGAAGCAGCAGGCTCAGGCTATTTTTCTAACCTAATTTCTAATCATTTGGAAGTGTCATATAACTTAGTATAATCAGAAGTAAGTGATTCTATTCTGATTTGTCCACATTGAAGACTTTTCTTCTCTATAGAAAGTTCTTCCTTGAGTTGGTCAATAATTTTGTCTTTCTCTTCAGATGACTTGGTAGTCTCGTGTAATAAGAGCTTTATTGAAGAAAGCTCACCAGACTCACTAACATTATTTCTAACCTCAGCTAGTAGGTCGGCAAGTCTACCTATTTCATCTTTGTACTCTTTGAGTACCTTCTTAGAGGTCTGATACTTACTACGCAGTTTCCTGTAATCAGTCATCAGGTCACTGAAGGCATCTCCTAATTGCTCAAAGGTGAAGTCATCATAAGTATCAACTACAGGTTCAGTAGGTACCTGATCGGATGCCATAAAGCATACGTTTGCAGCGTCTTCTGATTATTCGTCTTCTGAGTCGCTGGCTTCACTTTCATGCCATATGCTGGTGTTGGCATATTTCCGTGATGTTGATCTCTTCAGGTTCCCTTTTTCATACCTGTTGCTCTTTTTGCTTGATGATGAGTTTGTGGGACAATCCTTCTTCATGTGTCCCTTCTTCTTACAACCATAGCAGACAGCATCTTCTTGGTACCAGTTGTTGCTGTTGTTTTCTTTGACTCTCTTCTCATGTCTCATGAATCTTTTGAACTTCCTTGCTAGGAGAGCTTGATCTTCAGCATCAGATCCACTACTGTCTGAGTCATCTTTAGCAGCTTTTCTGTGCTGAGCCTTGAGGGCGATAGTCTTCTCCTTTGGTGCAGGCTCTTAAAAATCTTGTAGCTCCAGTTCATGAGTGAGTAGCTTACCCATGAGTACTTCGAGGGACATAGTTGTGAGGTCGTTCCCTTCAATGATTGCAGTAGCCTTTGGAATCCAGTTCTTGGTGAGAGCTCGCAGGAGTTTGCGAATCTTTTCATGGTTACTGTAATCTTTGCCTAGGGAGGACAAAGGATTTACAATATCCAAGAACCTCTCGAATATTTGTGTAACTGTTTCGTTGGACTTTATTTTGAACGCCTCGTACTCTTGAGTAAGTCTGCTGACTTTAGATTCCTTGACTTGAGTCGTGCCTTCATGTGTGACTTCGAGTAGCTTCCATACTTCATTAGTCGTTGTGCAGATAGACACCCTGTTAAATTCAGTTCTGTCTAAAGCACGAAGAGAGCATTAATGGCACATGCGTCAAGACTGGCCCTTTTTCTTTCTTCTTCTGTATATCTGCTATGGGGTTTTTCAACTAAAACTCCATCAACATTTATACGAGGTGTCTTTTGATAGCCATCAAGAACAATGGACCATAAATCAAAATCAAGAGATTTCAAGAAGAAACTCATCCGTGTTTTCTAATATGTATAATTTGTATCATCAAACAGTGGTGGTCTGTTTGTGGCTTGGCCTTCACTTGTGAATTTCACAGTTGCCATGTGTTGTGCTGTGATCTATACAACAGTTAATTAAAATGAATAAATAATTGTACTGTTACCTTTGCTTTACCTGTAACACCCGCTCTGATACCAATTGTAGGAACGAAATAGTAAAGCGTAATACTCTAGAGGGGGGGTGAATAGAGTTGGCAGCAGAATAATGCTAATTAAAAAGTTAGCAGCACAATCACAGAATATTAATCACAACTAAAATAATGTAAAGGCAAAGTTAAGAGAGCAAACGCAAAGACAGCGATGTATACTGGTATTCCTCTGTTGAGGACTAATCCAGTCGGTAGAACTCTTGCTACCAGTTGAATCCACTATTAGAAAAACTGCAAGTTTTCTTACGAAGTCCTTGTAACTTCTACAACGCGAGCTTTGATACGAAGAACTCGTCCAACTTCAAATATGAAGAGGTATTCTTCAATCAAGCCTTCTGATTACAATCTCTCAGAAACTTTTAGACCGTACCGCACTGGCAAATTGACTAGAGGATTGTAACTGGCTTGGGATCTGAAATTGAAAGCTCTAGAAAACTCTTTGGAAGACTGAAAGCTTTAGATAGAGAGAAGATTAAAAGTGAAAGAGTGAATTGAAATGATCGAAATCCTTCTCTATTTATAGGAGTTCCAAAGACAGACTTCTGTCAGAATTCGGGCAGAATTCGGACAGAACTCTTTGAGCAAATCTCGGTCAAATCCACAACTGCAGGAGGACCAAGTTCCAAAGATTCAAAATCACAACGGCCACCAACCGAACTCTGGCCGAACTCTGGCCGAACTCGGTCCGAGTTCTGTCAGGGTTAAGTCAGGGTTTAGTTAGGGTTTTGAAAAAGCTTTTGGTGATTTTTGAAAACCTTTTTGAAAACCTTTTTGTAAACCTTTTTGAGAGGTCATTTTAAAAACATTTTGAACTCATTTAGGGATAGCCTATTTGCCAGTACGACTCGGTGTACAACATATTCCTAGACTCAAATAAAATAAAAAATATATTGCATAAGAAATTACAGACTCGAGTAGGCAAACAGATCTTCGGTCTTGAATGGAGTGGATAGCCAATCTTGATCATGTCCAAGAATCCGAGATGTCCCGACTAGCTTTGTATATCCAGACAGAGTTTGATCAATTATTAAAATCAGGTTGACCATATGACCAATGGGCCAACACTTATGATATGGCGATGTTTAGAAAAGACATAAGATAAAGTTATAGAAATGATTATGATTAGGGAGAAAATGACCGAAGGCAAAAGAAATATAAACTTAAATTTATATCTCTCTAATATTCAAGATCGAAGAAAAAATATGTATAAAGCACTATGTCTACCTATTATGAATATATTTATACACAAGTATATATGTATAGCCTACGTAAATCCAAAAAATTCCAAATTATCATTCTAAGAGAAGGTTATCCTATTTCGAAGAAAATTTAAATTTAAATAGCAATAATACATATATTATATTCAATATATAATTTATAGAAATTATTCACAATACTAGAAATGGACTACCAATATATATACACATCTATATATCTACATGGACGACGTTGGTCGCACTACATGACCACCATAACTTGGGTTGAGTTCGGGCTAGTTTGGAGCAACCAGGTCTTCTAAAAGTCAATAATCTTAATAATAAGTAATTAAATTATTCCTAGGGTTATGTCACTGGCCTGGTTTTCCTAGTTAGTATACACCTATGACTCGGTCTTCTCTATCATGGCTAGAACACTAGTCAAAGCACTCGACCACACTCTCTGTGCTAAAATTCTTGGTTATCTTGCACTCCAAAATTTAGCCATGACTAAGGCCTTCTATAGTAAATATTTATAAAATTCTAAAAATTATATTTTAACTCAAACAAACAAATAAAGAATATTTCCAAACTTTCGGAAAGAGGGGTTACGAATCTACTCACTTTAGAAATACTATCGAATCAGAATACAATAGTGCATCTTCGATAAAACCATCTAATAGGATTTAGAATTCGACGAAGCCTAGGTAGCAACCTTAACTACCCAACTGTCAAATTAAACTAGGGACTCCTAGTCCTAACAATTCTCTAAAAATTGATTTACTCCTAGTTGTGAATGAGCATTTCCTAGTCGCAGGCTCGTAGTAGTACGACCTACCACGAGTTTGCACAATTTGCAAAAACTGACCTGCATGCGCCACCACAAAAACTTGTCACGACCCGCACCCGCTTTTCGGATACGAGACATGTCCAAGCCAGCCTAAACCGCAGAGTTGACGGTAGAACGCTGTCACGACCGAGGTGCTCAAAATAATAAAATATACATTTATTGCTCATTCACATTATTAAATCAAGTTTATAAATTACAAGGTTTCACAACTTCATATTTGCTAGAAAATACAATATCTCAGAAATAGAAAAGACAGTTAATTCAACTATCTAGGTTGACCTCAGCATACCAATGCCTTCCCAGTGCTAAGAGTGATCGCGGCTAAACCTGAAAAATATTAGTTTCCAGTCAGGAATAGAACGAGTACAATCTCACAACAGATTCAATAAATGACAAAATCCATAAATCTGTAAATAATAATAAAATACACGACAAAAAGATAAGTATAAAATTATGACAGAAATTGAGCATGGAGAACAAGGCAAGTGAGTACTAAAAACAGAGAAGACCTGTAGCCAGCAATATATACTGTATAACCAGACACTGTACCTATCTAGTGAGCTGAAATATTACTTCGACATGTAAACGACTAAGGCTAAATTCGGCACCCCGTACATAAAATGTGCCACTACTATTAGGCAAGAATAAGATCCGGCACCCCGCACGTGAAGTGTGCGACTGCTATTAGGCAAGAATAATTTTTGGTTTATTTACATGTCTAGAGTATTTTCCCGTCCAACCAGTACTCATGGATCAAAAAGGTCACGAATACGGTAATAGATTGGTTACGAACAACATGCAAAGAATCCATAACTACTATCTCGTGTAACATCGTATCAAGAATCAATGAGATATCAATGTAAAACACTACTACGCACATGATTCATAGAGATAATCAAATATGAGAACTATCAGAGATGTACTCGTCTGAGGTCCTGTGCTGGTGAAACCGATAATACTATACCACTCAATGAGCCACAACAGTCAACACATGAAAGAGTCTCCGGATGCTGAAGTAAACATTACCAACATTTTTAGAATAGTCAAATTAGCTAGGATTACCTGTCCTTAAGTCCAATTCTGGACACAAGAGCAAAACGGTAATTTCGGATCAAAACGATATCCGTCGTTGGACCCGCTTTGCACCGAAAAGTGTGCCAGAGTCAATGGTCTCTAAAGTCGTCAAACTATATGTCTATAGGTGCAGTTTTTCGATACAAATCCAACCGTATGTCCAAAGTTGGATTTCGGTGGGCCGTGCACAAAATTGCCCGTTGAGTCGGATCGTGGGGCCCACAAAACGGCGATCCGGTCAACTGTCTCATAATCGGACCAAATTTGGCATACAGGACCATAAAAACGATACAGTCATGCTGGCACAAGTTTCGTCTCGATTTGACGAACGTGCACAAAGTAATTAGAGTTTGTGCAAAGTGGTCGATACGGTGAATTTTGACAGATACGCATCAAATTTGTCGCACACACGCACCAATTTGAATTCCGTCAAAGCCCACACGTCCGTGAAGCTATAACGCACCTTCTGATTCTTTCAGTTCGCGACCACGTCGCCCGGATTGGCGGAACGCACGTCGTATCGAAGGTTTTCTAAATTTTTGACAGTTTTGAAAACATATTTTTCCTAAACTTTACAAGCAAAATTATTTCTGTTCAGTAGATCAACAATAATCTACAAGAAGGGTTTCACAGTCCTACATATGGTCTAATTTTGTGTTCAAATAGTTTTCTAAAATTTCTATTAGGTAGATGGGAAACTGTCCCCAAATACGGGTACCTGGATCACTCCCATGTCATGTTTCGGGACAGTTTTTCGTTGATTTTGAGCCAATTTATCTTGAAATCTCCTTTAATATTATTCAAACTAATTAGTAGGATTCATAGATGGATATGTTGGGGATGTACCTGAGGAATTAAATCATAAAATGATCTTATGGAGATGGAGTAATCCCTCCGCAAAGTTGGGTTCGTGCCCTGCTGTTGCTGCTGCGGTGTCCCTCTCAGTTTCACGCGCGCACGGGGGTTCCCGCGCCTGGCCGGTAGCCGGCGGCGGCTCGCGGTGGTGTGCGGAGGTCGGGGCAGGGTCACCAGTGTTGGAGGAGGGAGGTGGCGTAGAGGTTAGGGTTTTTGTCTCCTCCTCCCTTGATCTCTCTCTCTATATATACTTATTGTGCTCGGTTTAATACGAAGGGGTCGGGCTGAGACTCCCTTCTGCTCGGGTTGGGCTGGGGGAAAGTTGTATGGGTTTTTTTTTTTGGTTTTATTCTTTATTACTATATGTATATATATATATATATATATATATATGTATGTGTGTGTGTGTGTGTGTGTGTGTGTATATATATATATATATATATATATATATATATATATATATATATATATATATATATATATATATATATATATATAAAATATATATATATATATATATATATATATATATATATATATATATATATATATATTTTGAAAGAAGGCGATCTCCTGACCACTCGGGCCACATGCATCTCTCTTAACCACTAGGCTAGAGGTCATTTGCTATATATATATATATATATATATATATATATATATATATAAAATATATATATATATATATATATATATATATATCATATATACATATATACATATACACATATACATACACATATACATATACATACACATACATATACATATACATGCACATACACATATACACCTATATATATGACATGTATATATATATATATAAATATATATATATATATATATATAACAAAAGACAATTCATTAACAACAACAACAAAAAAGGGTAGCTCGGAAAGAGCTTTACAAGCGGGTGCAGGGCTAGAAATCACAAAACGAGCCCTGAAATACAAGGTGGGAAATACTAAAGGAACAAAGTTGAAATTCCTAAATTTCAGAAATGAAATTTTGAAATTTCGGAAAAACACTAACTGTGATTTCAAAAATTTAAAACAGAAATTTTGAAATTTGAAAAATGCGGGGGTGTGGGGCTATGCCCCTGGGGCGCGCGGCCCGAGATAAGCGCGTGGGGGGGTCCGCGACCCGAGACTTGGCCCACTGCACGATGCGGGGCACACTGCCCAAGGGAGATGAGCGGGCGGCCCGAGCAGCGGAGCGCGTGGCCCGAGGCCGGGCTCCGGCGGGATGTGCCGCCCGGAAGAAGGAGGAACAGACGAAGGGGGCTCGACCTCCGGGGAGAGGGAGCGGGGGGCGGCCGTCGAGCGGAGGGGGGCGAGCAAGGCGGCGGAGGGGGGGATGAGGGCGACTCGAAGCGCAAGGGGGAGGGCGCGGAGGCGCGACCTCCGGGCAGAGCTGATCACCGGCAGGGGGCGGGGGGACCAGCTGACGACGAGGACCCACCGGGCCTGGAGCGGAGCCTAGGGGAGACGAGCTGGGGGAGACTATACATATATATATATATATATTTTTTATATATATATATATATACATATGATATAATACTTCCAAAAATCATAATATTACATCTTCCTAGTATAGAGTTAGTATAATAATATGTACACAGATTATAAAATATATTTAATATCAAAAATAGAAATAACCAATAATAATTATATGCATATATATACACATCAATTATCACAACAATATTAATAACAAAATATAGGAGAACAAAATACAGTAATTCAATGCTAGATGTATTTGAAATTGCAGGTATAGCCTAAATATCGCCAACTGCACAAGGGTAGCTAAGTATGGTGTTCATCCTATTTCTAAAATAGATATCAATTCAATGACAATAAAATATATATTATATATATATATAAATCCTTTATATATGAAATGCCTATTTGAACAATCAAAAGTTAATAAATGCAATATATACATCTACATGGATGTCTTTGGCCTCACTACAAGATTACATAGGCTCGGTTTTGGTTCGGGTCTAGTCCGAGCTAAATCGACACAACCGGGTCTCCTACAAGTTATTAAATTAATAAATAACTTAATTAATTTCTTTATAGAGGTCAAGTCGCAACTTGGCCTGGTTTTTCTAGTTGGGACACACTTATGGCTCGGTCATCCCTACTATGGCTTATACATTAGTCAAGGCACGCCGGTGCACTATCCATGGCATGATTCCTAGTCGTCTTGTACTCCAAAACTAAACCATGGCTAAAGTCATCTACCGTAATAATTAACTCATTAATTATTTATAAAATTCTAAAAATCACATTTGAATCAAATAAATAATATAAAAATATTTCAAAATTTTTTGGGAAGTGGAACTACAAGAAGTTACAAGGATTTCGTATGAAAACTTTCGATATTTTCCAATAGTGGATTCAACTGGAAGTTAGAGTTCTTCCGACTTGAATAGTCCTCATAAGAGGGAAACCAGTAAACATCGTCGTCTTTGCATTTGCTTTCTGATGTCTGCCTTTACATTTATTTACTCGTGATATATACATTCTCTGTGATCTTGCTGCTAACTTTTTAATTAGCTAAATTTGCTACCTACTCTATTCACCACTTCTAGAGTATTGTGCTTTACGATTTATTCCTACAATTGGTATCAGAGCGGATTATACAGGCAAAGTGAGGTAACATTGCAATTATATTCTTATTATTTTAGTTGTTACATAGATCACATTATGACATATGGCAACTGTGAAGTTCACAAGTGAAGGCCAAGCCACAAACAGACCTCTACTGTTTGACGGTACAAATTACACATATTGGAAAACATGGATGAGTTTTTTCTTAAAATCTCTAGATTTTAATTTATGGTCTATTGTTATTGATGGCTATAAAAAGCCTCCTCGTATTCTTATTGAAGATCTTTAGGTTGAAAAACCCCATGATAAGTATATTAAGGATGAAAAGAAAAAGGCTAATATTGACGTATGTGCTATTAATGCTTTATTTTGTACTTTAAATATGACTAAATTTAACATGGTGTCTACGTGCACAACATCAAATAAAGTGTAGAAACTTCTCGAAGTAACCCACGAAGGAACGACGCAAGTCAAGGAGTCAAAGATCAGCAGACTTACTCAGGAGTATGAGACGTTCTAGATGAAACCAAACGAATCTGTCACTCAGACATTTACGAGATTCCTGGATATTATAAATCCTCTTTCATTATTAGACAAAGAGTACAGTAAACCATGAGAAGATTTGCAAACTTCTACGAGCTCTCACGAAGAATTGGATTCCAAAGGCTACAGCAGTTATTGAAGGAAATAACCTCTCAACAATGTCTCTTGAAACACTCATAGGTAAGCTACTCACTCACGAGCTGGAACTTCAAGACTTTGAAGATGTTGCACCAAAGAAGAAGTCAGAGAAGTCGATCGCTTTCAAGGCTCAACATAGAAGAACTGTCGAAGATAATTTCGATGATAGTGACTCTGACTCTGAAAATCATGCTCTCATGGTAAGAAAGTTTAAAAAGTTTATGAGATTCAATAGAAGAACAAAGGACTACAATAGTAACAGCAACAACAACGAAAAAGATCCTATTTGCTATGGTGTAAGAAGAAAGGACATATGAAGACGGACTGTCCAACAACATTATCATCAACTAGGAAAAGAAACAAATACGACAAGGGCTACCTGAAGAAATCTACATCCAGAAGGTATGCCAATACAAGCATATGGCATGAAAGTGAAGCCAGCGACTCAGAAGATGAACAATCAGATGATGCTATAAATGTGTGCTTGATGGCTTACAATCAGGTAACCATTAACCCCTGTTTGATACTTACGATGGTTTTACCTTTGAGCAATTAGGTGAAGCCGTTACTGACCTCTTAGGGGATTACAGAAGACTGCATAGTAAATACCAAAACTCTAAGAAGGTACTCAAAGAGTACAAAGGTAAAATAGGAAGACTTACCGACCTACTAGCTGAGGTTAGAAGTAGCGATAATTCTAGTAAGGTTGGTGAGCTTTCTTCTGTTAAACTGTTATTACACGAGACCACAAGACTATCCGAAGAGAAGGACAAGACCATTAACTAATTAAAAAGAAGACTTGTTCAAAGAAAAGAAGAGTCTTCAGCAAGCACTTATCAGGAATGATACACTTGCTACTGATTATACTGCATTATATGACACTTCCAAAAAGTTGGAAATTAGGTTAGGAAAATAGCCTAAAGTTGCTGCTTCCTATCCTAACACGTGTCACTTACTGAAACATCGGAACACTGTCAAACACAATACTGTCAAACCAAACCAAACTATTGCCCAAGAAGATTATAGGCATGCATTCTTTTATACTAGAAAACCAAGACCTACCGATCATACACAACACACTGCATTCAACACTCAACATGCTAGATGTCACTATTGTGGCAACATTAGTCATATTTCTTCTGCATGTAGATTTAGAAAGCTTGTTGATTTAAAGATTTATGCATTGATACCGAAAACAAACATTCTAGGACCCTACAAGAAATGGATACCAAAATTTTTATTTGCAAATTCTTTTGTAGGTGAAACACCCTTCACATGCTAGAAACAAATGGATCCTCGACAGTGGTTGCTCACGGCACATGACCGGTGACGCTTCACTATTCGCAATACTATCGAAGAAGAAAGAAGGATATGTTTCCTTCGGTAATAATCTTAAAGGGTATATAATTGGTATCGACAATATTGGTAAGGCCCTATACCCTGTGATTAAAGATGTCTGTCTAGTTACCGAGTTAAAACATAATCTACTCATCATAAGTTATTTAGCTGACCATGGTTATGGTATTAACTTCGTCAAAGAAAAGTGTACTATAATTGATAGCTCAACTAGTAGTACTATCTTTGAAGGTATCAGAAAAGACAATATATATGTTTTCTAATTGTTAGAAGATGCTAACAAAGCAGGTAGATACTTAATGGCCAAGAGTGATGAATGTTAACTATGTCATATGAGACTCGGTCATAAAAATATGGACACAATTTTAAGGTTATCCACAAAGAAGATGGTACGAGGCTTACCGGACATTTCTTTCAAGAAGGATACGGTATATAGTGAATGTGAAAAGAACAAGGCTACCCAATCCGTATTTAAGTCCAAAAACGCTGTAAGTACCACTAGATCTCTACAATTACTGCATATGGATTTATTTGTACCTAGTAGAATTGCTAGCCTAGGTGGTAAGTTATATGCATTTATAATAGTAGATGATTTTCCTAGATACACATGGGTATATTTTCTTGCATGCAAGAATGATGCATTGTCAGAAATCATCACCTTTTCAAGAAAGTTCAAAATAAAAAAGGTTTCAAGATCACTCGTATTCGAAGCGATCATGGCGACGAATTTGAGAATGCATAGTTCAACCAATTTTGTGACACATACGATTACCTGCATGAGTTCTCATGCCCTAGGACTCGACAAAAAAATAGAGTTATGGAACGTAAGAATATGACTCTATCTGAAATAGCTTGAGTAATGTTAAACCAGTTTAGTCTACCAAATTACTTTTGGGCTGAAGCTGTCAATACAGCTTGCTATGTTCTCAAAAGGGTTCTAATTCGACCTATATCGAAGAAGGCTCCCTATGATCTATGGTTTGATAGAACGTCCACTGTTTCATTTTTCAAAATATTTGGTTAGAAATGCTTTATTCTTAATACTAAAGACAATCTAGGAAAGTTTGAGGAAAAGGTCGATGAAGGTATCTTTTTAGGTTATGCGGCAAAGCGCAAAGGGTACAGAGTCTTCAACAAGAGAACCATGATCATCGAAGAATCGATAAATGTTGTATTTGACGAACTAAATCAACATTCAGTCAACGATGATGATGAAGACATAAGTACACCAAGTACAGCACCTACAAAACCTTTATGCAAAGCACCAGCTGATCCTCCAGGCAGATCACGTACAGAACCAGAAGCCGTAACCAATAATCCTGAGGATGTGCCAAAAGAAATGAGATTTTTGGCAGACCATCCCAAGGACTTGGTAATAGGTGAGATTACCAGGGGTATAAGTACTCGTTCCTCCAGTAAAGATATAGCTTTCTGTGTTGCATTTATTTCACAGCTTGAACCCAAAAATATTGAAGAAGCATGTAGTGATAATTTTTGGTTAGATGTTATACAAGAGGAACTGAACCAATTTGAACGGAATCAAGTTTGGAAACTTGTTTCCAAGCCCATTGATTATCCGGTCATTGGCACCTACTGGGTATTCCAAAATAAACTGAATAAGAATGGTTTAGTGACTCGTAATAAAGCACACCACGTAGCTCAATGATACAATCAAGAAGAAGGTATCGACTACGATGAAACCTATGCCCCAGTTGTGAGATTAGAATCCATTCGTATGCTATGTGCATTTGCATGTTTTCATAACTTTAAATTATTTCAAATGGATATCAAGAGTGCATTTTTGAACAATTTTATAAAAGAACAAGTTTATGTAGCTCAACCTCTAGGTTTTATTGATTTCAAAAATCTTGATTATGTTTTCAAGTTGAAGAAAGCCTTATATGGTTTGAAATAATCCCCTCGTGCTTGGTATGATCGTCTAAGCTCTTTTCTACTTGACAACGGTTTTACAAAGGACAAGGTTGATACTACACTTTTTATAAAGTCTTTTAATGGAAATCTTCTTTTAGTTCTTATGTAGATGATATCTTTTTTGGATCTACTGATGTATCTCTCTGTCAAGAATTTTCAAAGTGTATGCAGAATGAGTTTGAGATGAGCATGATGGAAGAACTAAAATTCTTTCTCGGACTGCAAAACAAATAAACCAATAATGGAACGTTCATTAATCAAGCAAAGTATAAAAAAGATCTATTGAAGAAGTTCGATCTAGAAGCAGTCAAACCACTTGGCACTCCGATGGCAAGTTCGACTAAGCTTGATATTGATGAACAAGGCAAACCGGTCGACATACATAAGTATCGAGGTATAATTGGTAGTTTACTTTATTTAAATGTTAGTCGTCCAGATATAATGTTTAGCGTTTGCTTGTGTGCACTTTTTCAAGCTAACCCTAAGGAATCACATTTGTGCGCGGTTAAGCGTATCTTCCGATACCTTAAAGGCACTTCTTCTGTCGGCTTATGGTATCCCAAAACCACATCGTTTGACCTAATCGATTACTCGGATGCTAATTTTGCTGGATGCAAAGGAGATAAAAAAGTACCAGCGGCACATGTCATTTCCTAAGCAAAACACTAGTCTCTTGATTTAGCAAGAAACAAAATTTTGTTGTATTATCAATGACTGAGGCTGAATATATCGCTGCAGGATGTTGTTGTGAACAAATTTTGTGGATAATGCAAACCTTAGAAGACTTTTGTTTACTATACACACACATACCCATTTTCTGTGACAATACTAGTACTATTAATTTGAATAACCATCATGTATGTCACTCTCGCACTAAGCATATCGAGATTCGACATTATTTTCTTAGAGATCATCAACAAAATGGAGATATAAATCTTGTATATGTAGACACTGAGAATCAACTGGCAAATATCTTTACAAAACCATTAGCGGAAGATCGTTTCAATTACTTACATCAAGAATTAGGAATTTTAGATATTAATTAATTTTATTTTATCGATTAGCTTTCAATACTCAAAAACTATTTTTGAGACAAGCCTACAAAGAGTCTATCTATGACCACGACTACGGTCGAAACAAAGTAGTATTTAATTGTTCCCCGGTGAACTCTCGTTAGCTGGGACAGTACCCCTACAGCTAATCTGAAATAGTCACTATGTAGCAAAATTTAATTTATAAAATAATTTTAATTATATTAATTGAAATATAAAATAACTAAACTTTGAATTAAATAATTGAAAAGAGTTGATGCAAAGAAAGTGGCCTGAAAATCTTTTTTTAAAAATCACATCCACATAACCCTAAGCAAACTTTGGCAGAATTCGGCCCGAGTTCGGCCAGAGTTTGGTTAGTAATGTTGTGTTTTAAGTCAGAACTCGAGGCCCCCTTCTTCTCATCTCCTCCAAACTCCTCCATCACAGCAGCAGCCGCCCGAGAGAACACCCAAACCCTAGTTCTTCTCCAAGCCATTGTTCCCAATCTACTTAGAGATTTCCATCCATACTTTGAATTTGTGTAGATATTTTCGTCCTCTACCACATACTCCAATCTTGGAAGGTATAAACTCCTCTTTCCCTATCTTTCAATTCATTAGTATTTCATTACTTTTGGAAGAAAATGCCTATGCATTTTAATCCCTCCAAAAGGAAGAAGACCCAAGCCAGTGAAGAGGCTTCATCTTCGAATCCGTAAGAGGATTCACTCTTTTCCCCGGTCCAATCGGCCGATGGTGCGTTTAATGAGTTCTACTTTGAAACTCATGATCAATCTTTGTTATGGTATGCCGATT
Source organism: Iris pallida (assembly GCA_029216955.1). Lineage (NCBI taxonomy): Eukaryota > Viridiplantae > Streptophyta > Magnoliopsida > Asparagales > Iridaceae > Iris > Iris pallida. The sequence continues at coordinate 2,671,874 of JANAVB010038613.1, forward strand.
TTGCGATGCATAACATATGTATCGAAACCCCGATAAAATGGACTGTATTTCCTGAACATCTTCCATTGTTTGAGGCATTAGGATTATACAGACTTGTCATCCAAAAATTCCCTATAGCTACTAATGCCATTAGACGGTTCTATTACAACTTCATATCGGATACTTTTGCTGTTTGAACTCATGTCGGTGGAATTAGTATCGAGTTCAACGATGTTACCACATGATCTACTCCCTATAGGCTACTAACTTGAACTTATTCAACTATGAGTTGTACCACATGATCTACTCCACCATTATACCAAATCTACTTTAAAAGATGATGTTAGCACCCTTGAACTATCTGCCCTTTAACATATTCGTAAGGGTATTCAATTTTCTGTCCCCAAGACTATTATTCAGATGATGGGTTATTGTCGCGGAAGGGATTGCAACCTCTTTTATGCGATGATTATCCCTCTCATCTTCCAACATTTTGATATTGACTCATCCACTTCTACTCTTGAGTCTGAGTCCAACTATCTTCAGCTGTCACATTGCAGTACAGTCGCTCTTTCTGCTCCTTCTACTGTTCCTGCTCCACCTCCTCAGGATTACCTTAAGTCATTTGAGGGTATCCATCAGCATTTCTTGGATTTGCGAAAGTTTATCACTGAAACATCCAGGGAACGCGAGTTTCGTGATGTGAGTCGATTTTAGGCTCTTGTCAACTCTTTTGTCGACCTTCGTTTCGCTCAGACTGGACAATATGCCAGTTCTCTTCCAAGAGATCCAGCTATTTTGGGATACCGCTATGAGGATGAGACGGTCCATACTTTCTTTCAGTCGAATTTTAATAATTGATCAAACTCTGTCTCGATATATGGACTATTTGGACTATTGGACAACTGTCAAAGAACTGCTACCTATCTGTTCAAGACCGAAGCTGATTTTGTACTACCAAAGAACTGCTACTTATCTGTTCAAGATCGAAGCTGATTTTGTACTGCCAAAGAACTGCTACCTATCTGTTCAAGACCGAAGCTGATTTTGTCGTATGAGTTTATATTTTTATATACAATATAATTTTCACATTTATTGAGTTTAGGAATACATTGTAGACCGAGTCATACTGACAAATAGGCTACCGTAAAATCATTTTCAAATTATCCTTTGTTTTGAAAAATAACCCATTTTACAAAAGGTCCCGAATGTTTAAACCTTTTTAAAAGCCAAAACCCAAAGTCTATTTTTAAAATGGCCAAAAAATCAAAAATCACTCTAGGAGAATTTTGCTAAAATTTGCCTACTCTCCGTTGGATTTTGAACTTGGTCTTCCTGCTGTTACGGATGCAACGGCTACTTACCGAGATTTTCTCAAAGAACTCTGCCCGAATTCTGCCAGAATTCTGTCAGAATTTTGACTTTGGAAAACCTATAAATAGAGTAGGATTTCAATCATTCCAACACACTCATCCACTTTTTCATCTCTTCTCTCTAAGCTTAAACGTCTTCCAAAGTGTTTTAAAGCTTTCATTTTCAAATTCCAACCCAGTTACAATCCTCTAGTTGATTTGTCAGTATGGTACGGTCTAGAAGCTTCAGAGTGATTGTAATCAGAGGCTTGATTGAAGAAAGATACTTCATAATTAAAGTTGGTCGAGTACTTCATATCAAAGCTCGTATTTGCAGAAGTTGCAAGGACTTCGTATGGAAACTTGCAGTATTTTCCAGTAGTGGATTCAACTGGAAGCTAGAGTTCTTCCGACTAGAATAGTCCTCATAAGAGGGAAACCAGTATACATTGTCGTCTTTGCATTTGCTTTCTGATCTCTTCCTTTATATTTATTTACTTGTGATATATACATTCTTTGTGATCTTGTTGATAACTTTTTAATTAGCTAAATTCTGCACCGGAGGAAGAGAGTGAGAGAGTAAAATGAATGGGGGGAAATGAATCGCGGGGGAAGATTTAATTTAGTTAGAATTTAGCTACATTATTATTAACGTCGCTAAATCAGTCGCAATTAGCGACGTTGTGGCGACGTTTCGCGACGACTAGCTCACGTAACTAATATACGTCGTTGTCACGTCGTTATTTGCGTCGCTAGTAGCGACTGTTAACGATGTTTCATTTATATGTCGCTAACGTCCATAATTTATCGACGTTTTGGTAACGTCGCTAAATTTACGTCACCAATTAAGCAAATTTTAGTAGTGTCTCAAGATGCATCTAATGATTGGTTTAATGAGTTTCATTAAAGAAAAATTTGAGCGGGAAATCCTATTAACTTCAACTTGTTTCTCGATCACACTAATGTCTTTGAACACTTCGACTTACTCGATTTAGTTCAATCTAGTTTTTCAATTTATTCAAATGCAATTCGTATGTTTTATTGTAATTAATCGATTACAAAAGGCACAGTTAAATCAAAAGATGGCAGAATTGACATTGAGTTCGATGTCAATGATCTGGCAATTATGGTTCACATATCCAATGTTGGGGAATCATTAATAGATATTTCCTCAGTATAATTTCCAGCACATATTACTTTTGACTTATTATATGCACCAAATTTACATCCTAAAGGTACTCTTCGCCCCAAGCATTTGCACAACTATTTCTATGATTTGCATCAGATTATATTTTCTGCTATCCTTTCAAAAAATACATCCACTGATGAAATTTCATACTTTGAGCTTTCTGCTATTTATCATCTTCACTTCCATGTCCCTTTCAGTCTTTCTAAGTTTGTCATTGCAGCTATGGAAAGGTATCGTAAGAAACCGCGACGTCTTCTCTATGCGATGTATTTGTCTTACATCTTTTAGTACTTTAAGGTTACCTTAGATGACTGTGACGAGGATGCCCTACATGTCCATCTTTATGATCATCGTAGAGCCACCCTTATTTTTGCAGTTCATGCTCCTTCTGTTTCAGTTGACCCATCAGCCGATTGCTCACATCCTTTCCATCCTCCTAGTGGTGTCACCCTTGAGTCCCTTCAGGCCTTGATGTTGGATCAGTTTAGGTCTATGGACTTCCGCACCACTCTTCAGCTTCAGGCCATATCCAACACCTTGAGGGACGTTTCTTACAGCTTTGCTCACAACCCTGGTGGTACTATTCCCATGGTTCGTGATCCCTTGGTGCTTAGTTATCGCATTGATGATCTAGAGGCTCAGTGATACTTTGACCCTGCTGTTGCCCGTTATGATCCCAACTGATCTGCTAATACCGATCCTTTTAGGACGGCAGGCGCTGATGATGATGATGATGATGATGATGAGGATGACGATTGAGGATGTTATTTAGTGATATAGCGTCAGTTTTTATGCACTATTTATGTTTGCTATGTAGTAGTGATTGTAGGATGTGGAAAATTATGACACTCTGTCATTTTCATCCATACGCTTAAAGACAGATGTCAGTTGAAGCCATACGCTCATTCAAAAGCCATACGCTCAGTAAATATTTTATTATTTACTGAAGTGACAGCACAGCATATGTTTAAATGAGGAATGAATCTGACACTTCATCTTTCGTGCAAAGACAGCTGTCACGAGAAAAGTAACCGTCGTATAGGTTTTCGAAGAGCCGGTTTTGTCTTTTACGAGGACAACTCAGCAGCCTTCATAAATACAAAAGCCATCATTACTGTCAGTTTTGACAGTCTGTCAGCCGTCAAATCCGCAGTCACGACGCTCGAAAAGATTTTGTCAGTTATGGGAAGCTATGGTGTACCAAAGAAGATTGATGATAGCCACATGGCCACTTCTCCAGCGAGCGTATGGACCTCACATGACTCCTTCTTCATCCAGTCAAGTGAGCGTATCGACCTCACATGACTCCTTCTTCACACAGTCAAGTGAGCGTATGGACCTCACATGATTTCTTGTTAACTAAGCGAGCGTATGACCTCACATGACTCCTTGTCCATAAAGTGAGCGTATGATTTTCCTATGGCACTACGCTATCCAAGTCAGCGTATAAACTCTCCTTCAACAAGGCAGCATATTACAACAACCATATCCAGGATTACAGTTAACACACATTCTCACGTGTCCTGTACCAGTTATCCACTTCTCTAGAAGTTATGCAACGTGGCATCCAGGCCATCAATCTCTCCTGAACATGCTCCACTACTTTCAACCGCACGCTAATGTGTCTCCATCAGAATTCGCCACGCGTCCCTGCAGTTATGCACACGTCAAGTAACTACCTGAGCGTATGCTTAAGGACAGTTATCCTGAACTCTATAAAAAAGAGTTTCTTCATCTTCATCAGAGACTACAGGTCATTTTCAGAGAGAACAGAAAGATTGCCCAGTTGCTGTCCAAGTTCTTCAAAGTTCGAGTTTTCTTCATCGCATCGTCCAAGGGATAAAGTAATCGTCTTCTAGATTAGATTCCTACAGTTGTAATTTTCTCAGATACAAAATAAATAAAGTGAATTTATTTATGGAAAACAAATTGGCGACTCTGCTGGGGAAAGCTGTCTCCTCCAATTAGATAGCAACAACTCAATGCGATACTTCGTCGATCAGCTTGACGAAGAAGACGATGGTTGTACAATTCGACCAATCGGCTTATGAAGAAATGCTCAAGGCGAAGGAGGGCCGCACTGCTTCCTCCGCTCTTCCTGTTGCCAAGAAGAAGAGACACTCCGTCTATGTCCCTAAGTCTTCTGCAGCAATTCGAGACGCTTCTGTCACTTCTCATGCTGACAAGAACACGTCTTCAACTTCCATGAAGTACACTTCGGCTTCTCGGAACACGGCAACAGTGGTTTCCCCTAGTCACGCTGACAAAATTGGTTCTTTAACCAAGTCAGCGTGTACAAGGAAAACCATCTCTGGACATGTCAAGGTCCCTTCTCCCTCTATTCTTACGACAGCAGTCGGCTCTTTAGCCATTGATGACTCTGAGCGTATGGCATTCAAAGGGCAGCGTACGGCAAAGGCAGTGTACAAAAGCCAACATCAGGCAGCGTACGCCGAGCCAAAACCAGTGTATGCTAATAAAAAGGCAGCGTATGACCAGAAGTCCAAACTGAAGTCAGCATATGCTAACAAATACAGTCCTTTGACTGTTTCTGAAAATCAGATTGGGGGTTCTCTTCCACAGAACATACAAATGATTCCCCATCAACTTGCACATCTTGTGCCAACCAAGGAGAAAGACTCTTTAGTCAACTCATCTACTCCTAAGGTCTTTACCTCTGGAGTTAATTTGACTAGTACTTTTACTAGATCAAACAATAGAAAACGCCTTTTGGCTAATTCCTCCAAAGATGGATTATTACCGACTCCTAGTCGGAATAATACTCATCTTCCTTCTCTCAAAATTTCTCGGTCTGAGAAAGGCAAATTACAAGTATCCAAGACTGATATCAAAGTCAAATCTCCCACGGATCTTCGTAATAAGCTTAATCAGAATCGGTTCAGTTCCACTGAGATAAGTATATTAGACCCTGATGCAGAATATGCCAAGAACTATGTGGCTCAAATTAATCAGTCTTTATACACTCAGGAACCAAGAAGACAGAAGAACAAAAGATAAGTTTCTACACAGAAACTATCTTCAAATACTTCCCAATCTGTTCCTATAGATCTCCGAGAATATTTGCAAAATAAACAGAGAATTGACACTTCATCTGGCTATGACATTGCCCATATTCGCCATGAAAAGCATGGTTGTGACTTCCAACCTCGGGTTGTCATCCAATGTTGTTGTTTACCAAAAAGACAATCTGTTTTTGAACGGATTCAATATGAACCAATGTTGGATGAAGATGAACCTCTTTATGCTTCTATCAACATGACTTCCAAAAATATTGGGGGTAGCATACGGTCTGATGCTATATCAGACTCTGAAGATGGTGTTTATCTCGACACTTGATCTAGGACCGGAGCCTTGACCAGAGCTTCTTCTTCTTCTCATCCAAGTGGTAATCCGGAGATCACAGAAGACTTCCTTGGAGAGTCCAATTTTCCAGTATTGACTCCTGTAAAAAGCCCTAGGAAAGATACTGATTCACACAGTGATGATTCAGAACAGACTGTTTCATCATGTATTCCTCGAATGATTACCAATTACATGGCAGAAAGTGATCATGAACCTTCGACTAGCAATGAGGCTCATGAACAGAGGATTTCTTCTTTAGAACAACAATTACGAGCTATGGCAGATACATTGAGTGCTATGCACACTCTAATGCAGGCTCAACAACAGACAGCACCACCAGTGGTATTGAATACCCCTGTTGTTCCAAACCCTGAACCTTCTACTATTCCGGGGGTACAATCTAATGTTCCTGTACAAACCACACCAAGTCACTCTGGAGCTGGGGGTGGTACATATGCTGCAGTCCCTCCTCACAATTACACTCTACAAGCCACAACTCCACAATCTTCGGGAGTTGTCTCTGAAGAATTGAAGAATCTCAAAACTCAATTCGAGGCATTCAAACAGAAGGATAGTTTACAAAGGTTAGACATCAAACAGCCTTATCTGATAGAATGGAAGCAGGTATCGTATCCACCGAAATACAAACCTCCGACTATCTCTTTCTATGATGGGACAACCTCTCCAAGTCAGTTCATTAATCATTTTGAAGTAATGACTGATCAATTGCAACCAAGTGACGCCCTCCTTACTCGGGTGTTCATTGGATGTCTCAAAGGAACGGCTTATGAATGGTATAGAAGTCTCCCTGATGGGTACATTACCTCATTCGCCGGTTTTAAGTAAATGTTTCTTGAACGATTCTACGAAGGGCTCAATGATATGACCATGTCGGCCCTCATAAGAATCAAACAGAAGAATAATGAGACCACTGAGGAATTCATTGAGAGATTCAGAAGAGAAGCCCTCAAAATGCCTCTTGGAACTCCCGATGCTGTTACGATCGACACTTGCAAGTCGAACCTCTTACCAATTATCAGTATGTAGACTGGGTCCACTCAGTTCCAAGATTGGCCTTCTTTCATTGTCAGTGCCAAGGCTGCCGAGGTCAGTGCTGAGACCTTCAAGGGTCTGGGGGTACAAATGGCTCCCAAAGAATCAAATCAGAGTGCTAGCAATAGTACTCGACCCAACAATCGCAAAGGGAAAGAAGCTCTTGAAGTCAATCTCCAAAACAGTAGTCAAGAAGTAAAGACTACCCAAGCTACTTCAGCTCCAACAAATCAACAACAGAGATCTCCTCGGCCGAAAGAAGAATATTCTTTCGATGATGACGATGTTCAGGGTATCTTTGAATGCTTACTCAAAGGTAATAAGATTGAATTGCCAGAAATTAAAAAGCCTGATGAAGCCAATAAGACAGATCATCCAAAATACTGTCCATATCATAGAATACTGGGTCATACAATCCGGTCTTGCTATGTATTAAAAGGGAAGATTCAAGAGATGATTAAATCAGGAGCTGTGACATTAACACCCAAAGACAAAACAGTCACAGCAAATGTAATTTCAATGTAGTTCGGTGACTTCCCTCCCTTAATGGTGGAAAGTGGGATTGTTCCTATCCCCAAAGCAACTCTCAAAGTTATAAACATCCCACTAGCACAGAATGACGGACTTGTTCCTGTCACAACCAAGAAGGAAGAAATCATGTGGATTCACCCAGACTTAAAGACTGAGTTTGAGACGTCTTCCTTTTCTCCTCGAAAGATTTCCTCATCTAAAAAGAAGCTCGGGAAGACTAAGTCATGTAATGTGACTTCTAGTTTCACACCCGATTTTTATCTAACCTCTACTTTCATCTCAGCAGGAAATTCATTCTCTACGAAGATAAAATCTGTACCTCAAATTAAAGATAGGTACAAACCTGCTTTTCATTTATACAGTTCACAATCTCGTGAATTGATGGCGAAAATGGGTTATGATTTAGCCACTGCCCCAGGTTTGAACTCAGGCAAGGGACTCCGAGCACCTTTGGCCATCACCATGAGACATAATCAATCTCGTGTTGGCCTTGGTTTCTGGAATGAAGCTTTCATCAAACATAAAAGAACCAAGAGCAAAATAAAGAATTGTAGCATGGTTTCCATAGACCTTGAACCAGAATCTGAAGTTGAAGTTCATGCTGGAACTCGGTCTGGAAAAGTATATCTGAAAGATTATGCTGAAGTTCCTGAAAAAATTTCTGACGTTCCTCCGGTTACAGCTTCAATTCCAGTCTCTACTGAAGAGCCTTTAAATGTTCCTGTTGAGACAGTTCCTTCTAAACCAACAGCAGCTGACAAAGGCAAACAACAAGTCCGCTTCGACAAACCATTGAAGAAGTCATCTCCTACAGGACTTGAAAAGCCTTATAATTTTGATATATTGGCTCAACTAGCCAATACCCCAGCTAAATTATCAATCTTCGAGCTCTTATGCCTCTCTAAGGAGACTCGAGAAACTTTAAGTGAAGCACTGCTGCAAGCAGAAACCTGCTTAACTCTTCTCAAGAAGTTGGAAACAGAACCTGTTTTTCATTGCCATAATGTATTGGAATTTATTCCAAACATTACCTTTACGCAGGACGATATGCTGCTAGAGGATAATCGACATGACCGTCCTTTATATCATACAGGATATATTGATTCTATGAAGGTTGATCGTTTACTGATTGATCCAGGATCCGCTCTCAGTATTATGCCAAAGGCTATGTTAGATGCATTGAAGATACCTGTGCATAGTCTCTCCAGCACTATCACTACCATCTTGGGATTCAATCAAGGAAAAAGTGAGCCTTTACGCAAGATTCGCCTTAAATTTCAAATAGGCGATCTTCGTACTAAGGTTACTTTTTACATCATCGACAATCATGGTTGCTCATACAATGCTCTATTGGGGAGACCTTTCTTGCATGAACATAATGTCGTTCCTTCAACCCTTCATCAGTGCTTCAAATATGTTGATGATAATGGAGAGGTTCAAAAAGAAGTGGCAGATCTTTACCCATTCAAAGGAGTCGAAGCTTACTTCAATGACGCTCGCATGTACAAAGATGAATACTCGAAAGTCTTACAAGCTATGGATAATGAAGATGAGACATCCAAAGTTGACACTTTTGTTATTCCTGTAAAAGGGCGTATCACTCCTCCGCAGTCTGTTAGATCATCTGAAGAAGGCTCACTGATAATTCCGGTCAGTGGACGTACTACTTCATCATCTGCCCAGGACTCACTGATAATTCCTGTCAGTGGACGCACTACTGCACCATCTTCCCAAGCTTCACAAAGTTCGCTGATCATTCCTGTCAATGGACTCATCACTCCCCCTCCATCTTCTCAGGCTAGATCAGATACTCTAGTCATTCCAGTCAGTGGACGCATTACTTATCCACGGTCTTCTTTAAGGGAGCTCACCTCTTCTGAGCCTTTTGTTATCGATCTTAATCGAAACAAAAATTCTAACTATTCTTCTTCCTCCCCCTTTGTCATTAATCTGACTAAGTCTGATAAGGCTCAGCCTTCTGTTGTAAATACAGCATCTAGTATTAATGAAGCATCTCCTTTGCAGTATATTGATGTTTGTGGTTATGTACAAAGTTATTTACAATTGCTAAATAGCTTAGAGCCACTAACTATAGGGGTTGTTCAAGCTCTTCATACAGACATATCATTAGACTCTATACAGAAATCATACTTTGTGGTCCCCAGTCGAAAGAAGAGAGAAAATCCAATATTTTTCTATAAAGGACCTCAGAATCCTCCTAACTTGGAAGAAGATGATATAAATGACGATACTGGAAGGTTACAACTGCGTCGCTACAGTCAGCAATCCAAAAATATCATCAAAAATATGGGTTATGACTTTAGAACCAGTCTCAATAATGGAAAAGGAAGAAGAATGCCTGTTCGAATTCCTCCATTAAAATACGGAAGGACAAAATGTGGTTTAGGTTATATTGCTCCTACCCCTTTTATCAACATAGTCCATGAAGAGTCAAAATTCAATAAAGACGAACAATCTGAAGATGAACGATCTGAGTCTTCTGATTCTCTCTCTTGGGATTCTGACACGAGTGTTGGCGATCTTTATCGCTCTATTCTATCCATCAATATGGTCTCTGTTGATGGCCCACAAGAAAATAATGAAGATGAGGATGATTTTGAAATATCACCCGAATCAGAACGATGGGCTCAAAGATTAGAGAATCAATGGGAATTCAGGTTCGAACAGAGGGAACCTCCTACTGAAGATAAACTGATCCAAATTGATGTCGGTGAAGAAGGTTCTCCTAAACCAATATTCATCAGTGAGAGTCTTTCAGAAATAGATAAGCAAGACATGATCAAGCTTATTCGTGATTATATCGATGTCTTCGCCTGGAGCTACGAGGATATGCCAGGACTAGATCCGAAGATCGTAATACACAAACTCAATATCATGCCAAATACTAAATCGGTCAAACAACAACAGCGACGATTTCGTCCAGACATTATGGATGCAATTGAAGCTGAAGTCAACAAGCTTATGGCTTTTGGATTTATTCGAGAGGAACAACATCCTGACTGGGTGGCTAACATTGTTCCTGTCCTTAAAAAGACTGGCAAGATCCGAGTCTGTATAGACTTTCGCGATCTCAATGCAGCTTGTCCCAAAGACGAGTTTCCTCTTCCAATTACTGATGTCATGATCGACAATACATGTGGTTTCGAACGAATGTCATTTATGGATGGGTATTCGGGATACAACCAGATCAAAATATTTCCAGATGATGAAAAATACACTTCCTTCAGAACGTCGATCGGTACATACTGTTATACAGTGATGCCATTTGGTCTCAAGAATGCAGGAGCAACATATCAGCGAGCAATGAGCACTATATTTCGTGAACATCTCCGAAAAATAGTCGAATGCTATGTTGATGATATTGCAGTCAAAAGTCGACGAAAGGAGGATCATATCCAAGATTTGAAGACTATCTTTGATTTAATGCGTCAGCATCAACTTAAAATGAACCCTACTAAGTCCTTCCTGGGCGTCTCTAGTGGTAAATTTCTCGGCTTCGTTATTACTGCTAAAGGTATACACGTGGATCCCGAGAAGATCAAAGCCATCCAAGAGATGCGTCCTCCACGCACCTTAAAAGAGCTACGAGGATTTCAAGGAAGAATTGCTTATATCAGGAGATTCATTTCCAATTTATCAGGACGCTACAGACCATTCCACAAACTTCTGAAGAAAGGTGTATCTTTCATCTGGAACGAAGAATGTCAAAAAGCATTTGATGACATCAAACAGTACCTCATGAACCCTCCAGTTTTGGTACCTCCCATCTCGGGAATACCATTTCTTCTATATGTTCGAGCTATGGATCATTCTCTTGGTGCATTACTCGCCCAGAAAAATAAAGATGGTCATGAACAGGCCATTTATTATCTCAGTTGCACAATGACAGGCGCTGAACCGCATTATTCTCCAATCGAGAAAGAATGCCTAGCATTAATGTTTGCTGTTCAGAAAATGCGACATTATATTATCGGTCAAACGATTCATGTCATTTCCAGAGTGAATCCCATCAGGATTATGATGAAGAAACCTGGTATTCTCAACTCCAGACTGGCTAATTGGGGAATCTTGTTAGCCCAATATGACATGCATTATATTCCTCAGAAGTCAGTTAAAGGACAGGCTCTTGCTGATTTTCTAGCAGCTCATGCAGTCCCAGAAGATTCTAAATTATATGATGAGATTCCCGATGAAGTTCTAGATTCAAATCTGGTTTCTGAAGAAGTTCCTACCTGGCGTCTATTCTTTGATGGAGCATCTAGAATAGGTCCTAACGGCGATATTGTCGCCGGAGTTGGAATTGTTCTTGTATCCCCAGAGGGATTAACTATTCTGAGGGCTTATTCTCTGGATCAATCATGTTCAAATAATGTTGCAGAATACAATGCGTTGCTCATTGGTCTTCAACTCGCTAAACATCTGGATGTTCAATATTTAGAAGTTTATGGAGACTCTAAGCTTATCATCAATCAGATCAGAGGAACTTATGAAGTTCGTCATCAAGATTTGATACCTTATCATCGAATAGCACTCTCTATGGCCTCCTCCTTTGAAGGTTTCTTTATCGAACATGTTCGACGAGCCTATAATGCAGAAGCTGATGCTTTGGCTAATCTTGCTGCTGTATTAGCCATACCAATCAGACGTCAGCAAGTGATAGTGGTTTATAACCGAGAACTATTCTGCGTTGAAAATAATCTGGCTTTGGTTTTTCCCCATAATCCAGACGAAGATTCTCTCAACTTTGATGCTGAATTAAAATTTGACAAAGTGTCCTTGTCTTCTTCCGATTCTACTATGGAATATGTCTTTTCTAACAAAATAGACACCGTAACTGAAGACTGGAGACGTCCGTTTCTGGACTTTGTGTTGTATGACATACTTCCTGATAACCCGAGTGAAGCAGCATCTATCCGGCGCCGGTCTCTCAGATTCTATTATAATCATACTACGAAGACACTATATCGTCGAGCCTATGATGGTCTTCTCCTTCGATGCATCGCTGGTGAAGAAGCACAACAGATAATCCGTGAAGCACATGATGGCGTCTGCGGAGCTCACCAGCCAGGTCCAAAACTTCAAGATCGTATCCGACGTATGGGTTATTATTGGCCCACGATGGTAGCTGATACCATTCAATATGCTCGGAAATGTAAAGCCTGTCAAATTCATGCAGACTTTATCCATCAACCATCGGAGTTCTTACACCCAACAGCGGCATCATGGCCCTTTGAAGCTTGGGGCATGGACGTCATCGGTCCTATCAATCCACCATCATCAAAAGGACATCGGTTTATTCTAGCAATAACTGATTACTTTTCTAAATGGGCTGAAGCAATCCCGTTATCTGAAGTCAAGATTTCTAATGTTATCAACTTTGTCAAACATCATGTCATCTATCGATTTGGTGTTCCTCGGCATATTATCCATGATAATGGACCACAGTTCGTCAGCCAGAAATTTACTCGATTCTGTGATGATCATCGGATTAATAATCTGGCTTCTACAGCATATAATCCAGCAGCCAATGGACTAGCAGAGGCTTTCAACAAAACAATCATCAAACTCTTGAAAAAGTTCGTTTCTTCCAATAAACGTAACTGGAGTGAGAAGCTTGGTGAATGTTTATGGGCTTATCGTACCACAGTTCGCAATGCGACCGGATGTACACCTTTCTCTTTGGTATATGGGTGTGAAGCTGTTCTTCCCTTAGAGATTCAAGTTCCTTCTTTAAGGATAGCAATCGCTAATGAACTCACTGCAGAGAACAATGATCTTCTTCGACTTCAAGAGTTGGAAGCTCTAGATGAAAAACGATTGTATGCGCAACAAAATATCGAGCTATATTAAGCCCGAATCTCAAAAGCTTTTAATCGGAAAGTCAAAGTCAGAACATATCAAAAGGGAGAATTGGTCCTTACTGTCAGACGTCCGATGACCATGACACATATGAGCAAAGGCAAATTTGACGCGAAATGGGAAGGCCCATTCGTAGTAAACAAAGTCTTCTCTAATGGAGCATATCAGCTTGCCTCTATGGACGGAAAAGTCACGATGATGCCTATCAATGGCAAATTCTTAAAGAAATATTATGTATAAATAATATTTTCATTACTCCCCAGCAAATGTAAAATCAAAAATTTATTCTTCTCTACAAAAGCTATTTCGATATCATTATCCCCAGCGGAAAATGATATTCTACCATGTATCATTTTCCTAGAGAATTTGATATTTTGTCTTATTAGATTCCCAGTGGATTTAATAAAGATCTTGTATAGAAAATCATGTCCATATCACCTCTGAATTTTCTATCTCAGTATGTATCATATTTTCTATCATATGAAAATGATATTTAGTCTTTTTATTTCCAAGTTCAAAGATCATGGAAAATAGAATCCAAAGATATCTTTATATCTGAATTCTGTTTTCTCTCACCAGTATTAAACTAAAATTACCTTTGGTTTAATATCATGATAGAGTTACAAAGTTTATTTGTATATTCTATTCTACTGAAATATGTCATGTATCATTTACCTCTGAACATGTTTTCTACAAAAATATCATCCACAAAATCGAAGTCAAATAATTCATTTCAATCAAATTAGGAACATTGATTACAACTGGTATCAAGACTTCAATATATGATTTATTTAGGAGGAGCGATTATCTCCTGAATATGAACAATTACATTATTCATCTTCTCATCATGGGCTTTCTTGAGACGCTCTGCTGTTTCAGATACAATCATCCGTTGATCATATTCCGCAACAATAGAACTTCGGCGGTTGGTCTCTTCAATCTGATGGGTTTGCATCTGTTCCCGCTCTTCCTGTAAAGATTGATAACGTTCAGCTTCAGTTGACGATCAGCTGCAATCTTTGATCGTTCTTCTTCCACGGAGGCAATTTGTTTTTGGAGACGAGCTAGCTCTTCCCTCAACTTTCTAAGATCTTCAGCCCTTGACGATTCATCTTTCTCTAAATGCTCCATATTCTGACGAGTATTTAACATCTCTTCGTCTTTTGCCATTAATTCCTTAGAAGACTGAACGAGGAAATCTGTCAGAGCAATATGTTGAGCTTGAGCTTCACTCTCCAATTGAGAAATTTCAGCTGCAGTCAGAGACTCAATATCCTCCTTCTTAATCTCCCAATATTTTTGGATGTTGGCTTCTAAATCATTTAAGAGATGTTCAAAGAAGACACATTGAGCCTCATAACCAGATTGTCTCAAGGCTGAACATGGGAAACTAGCCGCCTCTCGAAGACTCGAAAAGGGCATAGTCTCATCTTTCATGAGTCGCCTCGAATATGTATCCGGATATGTATAAATAATATCTGAATACATCCTCATGACTTTGGCTATCCCTATGTCAAAACTGGGAGTTGCTGCAATAGTAGGGGAAGGAGCAGGAGGAGCTTCTATTCTTGGAGCTGAAGTTAATACCCTTGTAGAACTCGGCAGATGGGAACTCCTCTCACCCACCTCAGTTTGAACAAGTGGGGCTTGAGTAGAACTCATAGCCGGTGCAGTTCCTACAGCTGTTGAAATAAAAGAAGCATGATCAAAACCAAAAGATAATAAAGCAGAGACAAGATAAAACTTTGATGAAATATTACCTGGAGTTGGTTCATATTCAGTCTCCTTCGGATCATTCAATCCGGCTCTTAGTCTGTTCAGAGTACTTTCTGACATGGGATTTATTTCACTGCTTCCCGCACCAGAAGTACTCGGAATTTGAACCTCAATTTCCAAATGCCTCTCCGGTTCTGGTGTTAACCCAGAGTGTTGACCAATGGTCTTCAGTGCATCTATTGGTATTTTAGACAATGATTCATCGTCTATCTCCATGTCTTCTTCTCCAGAAGAATGAGACGACGGTTCATAGTCAACTTGTTCGCTCTCTGAAGCTTCAACAATTGGATTGAGAGGAGTGGCTTCCTTCACTGATTCTCCCGAAATCAGTAAGTCATTAGCCGTTTCAGTCTGATGCTCGGCCTCTACCGCAGGTTGACTAATTTCCTGCGCATCATCGGCTATTGGTGGAACTGAGCCTACATCAAAATGTCTAGAAGACCCAGCAGTTTCAGGAATATCTTTTTCTTCTGTCTTTACAGAGAAATCAAAAGTAGCTTGCTTTTCTGCAGCTAATCGCATAGCACGATCTGTGGGGCTCTCTGCATCCAGACAAATTACGGATTTAGTTTTTGAAACTATTACTTTCCTTCCTATTCTTCTGGTTAAAGGAATAGTAGGATAAGTGTCTAATGGATCACTACCTGTTTCATCAATATTTCTGGCTCGTTCAGAAACAGGAGAATTCCCGGAAATAGAAATTCCTCCGCGACTTCGAGTCTCTGCTCGAGTAGCTCTTTTTGCGGCAGGACCCGCAGTACCTTTACTCCTCTTCCTCTTCGGCGTATTATCAACATATATTCTTTCTTCAGCACTCCCGATAGGCACATGCAATGGTTGATGAAGGTCATTAGAGAAGAAAGTTTCCAAAACATCATCATCAACTTTATCGGTGGCCAGAGGATCTTCTTTGTCGTGACAATCCCTAGGCAAGGCGGATTTAGTTGATTTCTTTTCAACATGAATAAAGCTCTTACCTAAGATGCTAAATTTTTCATCAAAGGTATTAGCTGATACATAAAATCTGGCATAGGACGCCAATATCTTAGCTCCTCTCCGATAGTTGACCGTATCTGGCATAGAGAAGGAAGCCCCTGTACCTTTGGCAATGTAATATAGCCAAGCTCTGGCACCATCAACTAACCCGCCTTGATGAGCAAAACACGTCGTTGCATTGCCCACATGCAACTGATCGTAACCAAATTGACGAGCAAATCTGCTCGGAAGATATGGTTCTATATATGTGATGTCGTCACAACGGCAAATTAAATGAGATGGCCTGATTCTCTTTAGCCATTCATGTTGGACATCATCCAACTCATTAGCACCAACGCCGTCAAACAATCTCCCGGGCATGGTCTCATAACCAATAGGGAGAGGAACACAAGCGAAGCTCCAGAGCTCTCCCCTGTTCAAGATGGTTCTGCAATCAGTTAAAGTATCATATCTCCATTTCGGTATGTGCTTGTATCTTTCAAGGAAAGTGTCATCTGGCCTAGCCATTCCAGCGCTCATCAGAGATTCAAAATGAAGAAGCAGCCATCCAAACAAGTATGTAAAGGGCATTTCTACCCGGGAAAAGGATATCAAGCTCTTCCGTGCCAATTCGAACATCATATCTGTGTATGCCCTTAATCCGGCATTCAGACGGCAGGTCATTGCCGTTAATAGATCCATTTTATACCCAAAAACCAGACGGACTGCTGCAAAGACGACTCCTCTGTGCATCCTGTCTGCCGAACAGGTGCCAGGAACTACGAATTTCCTCAGCCAAAGAGATATGAAACCGGCCAGATGACCTTCATCGGACAATTCTCGGCCACCCTGCTTAATATAGGTTTCTAATCTATCATCGGCCTTGTAGCTGTTGATGTCTTCTTCGATGACAATGTCATCATGATTAGTCTCCCGGATTAATCTGTTAATCTCGGCTTGACTCAAGGGCTTGAATTTTCCGACATACTGCTCGGTCTTTTTCTTCTTTTGGACTTCGTCAGTGCGGCCTTGAAACAAATAAGCCATCCACTTCGAAGAATAGCAATTGGAGTCCCCCTTTCCACCTTGTCCCTTATAAAAAGCTTTACAGATGCTGTAATGACACATTAATTCTTCAAATACATAAAGAATTAGTGGGTTGGCTGCAGAAATCTTATTCATTTCGTCAACAAAAGGGATATATTCTTCATATGGCAAATCTGCCGTGGGGTAGCTGAGATATATATGCCATTTCATGAAGGGCGAATCCCATCTCGCCCTTTGGGGTCATGAAGGTGCCAGTCCGATAGTTATATCTCTCCGCTAATGCCAAAAACAGATCTGGGTTTGGTTTGAAACCATAAGCAGTACACTTAATGGCATCATATAAACCTATCGCCTTCAACTGTGCACCGAAGTTCCGCAAAATCCATCTCACTAGAGCATTCCATCTAGTATTCTTTGGATTTACTAGACCAGTCAGCCTCATTGACTGTTTTGGGTAGATGGCATTCTTTAATTGAACAAATTCATTGGCAAAAATTGGGACTCTGACTGGCTTCAGCAGTGCCGAGTCTTCAGGAGGGATGGTGGCAGGTAACAGTCCTCGCAGAGATGTGACATGCGGTTCAGTACCACTGCGGAACCTTCCTTGACGATACCCAATCCATCCAGCCTTAGCTTGTCGGGATGGAGTAATATCCTACTTCATCTATCTTTGCTGGCCCGAATGGAATAAACGGGCTATGTTGATACTCTTTGTCAAACCAGTCAAATACATAGGCTGATTTATATCACCATCCCTATAGTAACTGTATGATACTTTGTCCAGAGCAGGCTGGGAATTCATGTCAATAGCATCTCCAAAAAGGAATGCTGGCTTCAAATGGGCAACACCATCTACACTTTGTAACGGCAGTCCACTCATCAGGTTCAGTAAAGTATCATCCTCCTGATTGGTCAACAGAGCTATTCTTGTGGAAGGTCCGTCAAATTAGGGAAAATAAACATGTGATAGATCACTTTTATAATTATTTCCCATACTTCCTTCAAATTCTGCTTCCTGAGCCAGAATATCCACTGCAAATGAAGAATAAAGTATTTCAATGTCAAGAGATGATAAAGCTCAACATACGCTCAGTTTTTATTAAGCGTATGGCAGACTCAAGGTTCAGCATACGTTCAGTTTTCTTTAAGCGTATGGCAGACTCAAGGTTCAGCATACGCTCAGTTTTCTTTAAACGTATGGCAGACTCAAGGTTCAGCATACGCTCAGTTTCCTTTAAGCGTATTTTATCTTAAGTGAATGGTTTTTAAAAGTTCAGTTTATGATCAGTTTGAGTATATCAGCGTATGGTTGACAAGATGATCATCAAAAGTTTACGTTAACACAGGAGTTAGCGTATCTCAATGAGACAAATTGCCATAGTATATTCTTTTAAAAGATAGTGTATTTTGATATCTCTATCAAAAATACGCGTATCTTACAGATATACGCTCCAAACATACTTTTCGTAAAAACAAAAAAAATATGGAATACAGCTAAACCCTAAAGAGGGAAGCGTATTTGCTGACGTATTGACCCTAAAGAGGGATACGTTTTCTGAGTTTTGTTCTAACCAGAGCCCTAAAAAGGGAATAGTTATTTGTTCATCATCATCTTCGTCCTCACCATAAAGAGGTTTCAATGGCCGTTCACTACGTGAAACACGCTGACTGGCCGTTCTCTTGGTAGTGGCAGTGTCGACGGCAGGATGAGATGATTCTTCAGGGGCTTTCCCCTTTCCTTTCGCAGCAGCATCAATCTTAGGTGCCATTAATGGAGATGGAGCTGAAGATGAAGAAGAAAAAGAAAGATCTTGAGCTCTTTTCTCTCTTGAAGGCAAAAGCTCTGGTAAAGAAATAAAATAGGTTTTGGGAGACCTATTTATAAAAGAAAGAAAAAAGTTCAAAACGGCGGATATTTTCTAAACAAAATCCCTAAAGAATTTTACTGATATTGAGGAAGATAATGAACTCATGCCAACGTGTCAGGACTCATTCCCACTTTCTGTTCAAAGTAATTTCGAACTTTTGAAACTCATAAAGTTCAAAAACTTTGAAGGGGGTCTTGTAGGATGTGAAAAATTATGACACGCTGTCATTTTCATCCATACGCTTAAAGACAGATGTCAGTTGAAGCCATACGCTCATTCAAAAGCCATACGCTCAGTAAATATTTTATTATTTACTGAAGTGACAGCACAGCATATGTTTAAATGAAGAATGAATCTGACACTTCATCTTTCGTGCAAAGACAGCTGTCACGAGAAAAGTAACCGTCATATAGGTTTTCGAAGAGCCGGTTTTGTCTTTTACGAGGACAACTCAGCAGCCTTCATAAATACAAAAGCCATCATTACTGTCAGTTTTGACAGTCCGTCAGCCGTCAAATCCGCAGTCACGACGCTCGAGAAGATTTTGTCAGTTATGGAAAGCTATGGTGTACCAAAGAAGATTGATGATAGCCACGTGGCCACTTCTCCAGCGAGCGTATGGACCTCACATGACTCCTTCTTCATCCAGTCAAGTGAGCGTATCGACCTCACATGACTCCTTCTTCACACAGTCAAGTGAGCGTATGGACCTCACATGATTTCTTGTTAACTAAGCGAGCGTATGACCTCACATGACTCCTTGCCCATAAAGTGAGCGTATGATTTTCCTATGGCACTACGCTATCCAAGTCATCGTATAAACTCTCCTTCAACAAGGCAGCATATTACAACAACCATATCCAGGATTACAGTCAACACACGTTCTCACGTGTCCTGTACCAGTTATCCACTTCTCTAGAAGTTATGCAACATGGCATCCAGGCCATCAATCTCTCCTGAACATGCTCCACTACTTTCAACCGCACGCTAATGTGTCTCCATCAGAATTTGCCACGCGTTCCTGCAGTTATGCACACGTCAAGTAACTACCTAAGCGTATGCTTAAGGACAGTTATCCTGAACTCTATAAAAAAGAGTTTCTTCATCTTCATCAGAGACTACAGGTCATTTTCAGAGAGAACAGAGAGATTGCCCAGTTGCTGTCCAAGTTCTTCAAAGTTCGAGTTTTCTTCATCGCATCGTCCAAGGGATAAAGTAATCGTCTTCCAGATTAGATTCCTACAATTGTAATTTTCTCAGATACAAAATAAATAAAGTGAATTTATTTATGGAAAACAGTGATAAATGCTTCTTTTAAGCATTATCAGTTTGAGTTTCTTTTAGCTGGCTTGTATTTAGTGTATGCACTTTTTACGTTCTATTTCAGTCTACTATTTCCAGCACTATGAGATAAAATATTTCTATTCTAAGTTTTGACACATTTTTTTGTGATGAGTACGACACTTTATCGTTATGTCATTTTGCTTATATGACAAAACAGGGGGGAGTATGATACTTTAACTGTTGATTATCATATTACACTGACAAGTTGCTCTAAAAAGTTTTGGTTTGTTGGTTTGATATTTGTTTCTAGACTTCACAGATGTTCAGCCTACTTGTTTTATTAGGAGGGAGTAATAAGACTTGGCAATTTATTATGGGGGAGCAAGTACATTGTGTCGATGAACAAGCTACTTCCTTACTGCGTCAAGTCTCCTTCCAAACCAAGATGAACCTAAGTATCAATCGTAGTTTTGTCAAATTATCAAAATATGGCAGATTGTTGGCCCATACAGCCATGGTCGAACCAATTTTCGATATTTGACTTAAAACTTTGACTTTGATATAAAAAGAAAGAAGACCGCAAATCGTAGCATATTTTGTCAAAGCAGATTTTTATCTACTTTATTCTGTATTTCTCTTTATTGAGTCTAAAAAAATATGAGTCGATATCACTGGAAACTTGGAATACCTTCATCACAAAATTCTTGTTTCTGCCCCAAAACAAAATCCTAAGTTATTTGAATATCTAAAACTCCACAAAAACTAAAATTGACCTGGAAATCACCTAACTAAACTCGGGCCGAGTTCTACTCGAACTCGGATCGAACTCGGTCTATCCAAACTGCTCCTGGTCAGCAATAATTACCTATTCTTTTGGATCTACAATATTCAAAATTATGAATGTTAACCCTACCGAGTTCTGCCCAAACTCTACCTCAAAAACTCCTATAAAAGAGAAGAATTTGTTATTTATATTCACTCATTCATTCTTTATCTTCTCTATCTATTCTAAAGCCTTCCTATCTATAAAAAGCTATAATTCTCCTATTTCCAAGACAACTCATGTTCTTCTAACTGCCGGTAGTTTCCGTTTTGGAGTATTCGAGTTGTACAAGCTTGGAGTATAAAAGCTTTCTTCAAAAAGGTTTTGAAGTTTGATCGTGGGCTTCGAATTAAAATACGACAGTGTTAAAGTTGGCATGTTCTTCGGAGTAAAGCACGCGGTGTAACCCCTACTTCAAATATTGATTAATAGCAGGCAAGTGTTCTCGCGACTAGACTAGTCCTCTCAGAAGGAAACCAGTATAAGCCTTAGTGTAAGCCCACTTCCCGGATTTTGAATTTTAATATTTTTATTTTAGCTTTAAATACTTCTTAGTTAGAAAATATTTTATTAAAATATTATGTATATATAATTTAGAAAGGAAAATATTTTTAAAAAGAGATTTATGTTTACAAAAAATTATTTTGGAATCGTTGATTTATTAATATAAATTTTACAACTTGATAACTATAAATATATAAATATTCGGTTCTTATTATCATTTATTTTCAAAGGTTTTGATTTATAAAATTGTTATTTGAAATAATAAATAGTAAATGTTAGAGTTATATTTGATTTAGAAATTATTGCCTTAGACAAATAAAAATATATATTGCTATACTTATTTTAATGAGATTTAAATTTATGAAAATTTATTCTGAAATTATTTGATACTATTAAGTATTATTATTATTATCAAATATTTAGATTTTATTGAATAAGTTTAAAATTTGATTTATGATTTAAATTATAGCTTAAGATATGATCAACTTATATTTTATGGATTTAAATCTCTAGAAGGATTTAATCCATATGATTTCTAATCCTAGTCTCTATCTAATTCAGAATTCATTTGCCCCTATATAAAGGAGGCTTCACTCTATATTTTCCTTCAACCATTAAACCGCCCCTGTCCACAGCACCCGACCACCGCAGACCCCCATCACACGACCATCCCGACACCTATACCTCCTTTCCCCTGGCAGCGTCCCGACCGGCATCAGGAACCACAATACGAGTCATCACAGCACCACCATGCTCCTACGAAATCTCTACCTTCAACACCATCCTATGCCATTACCTACTATCCCCATACCCCTGTACCACCACCGCTCGTTGGCCAAGCACCCTCCTTCGTCGAAGTCAAACACGACAACCACCTTCCTGTTCCTCTCAAGTTTCGAACCCAAGCAACACCACCCCCACATCCCCACCATTACCGCCCGAAGTTTACTGTCCACCACCATCAAGCCGCCACTTGTGCCAAACCCACACCATTACCACCAAGCGTCGTGACCTATGGACACGAGCAGGCTGCGCCGCCGTGGAGATTTCCTTCCTCCGCCTTGCGAGATCAGTGTCCTAGCCCTCGATCGCCTCCAGGCCGATTCGGTGCCGTTGGATATTGATTGCTCGTCCCCGACTTGAGCCAGCGGAGCCAAGTCCTCATTCTCCAACCAAATCCCTAGCCTCGACCGTGCCCTAGTCCGTCACTGCCAAAAAAACCTCCAGCGCCCTCTCCTCGAGTTTCGTCCTCCGATAACCGCATCCTCCAGTTAGCCACCATCGACCAGGACCACAGCATCGCTCGTCGTGCCTTGAGCCTCCTTCTTTGTAGCGTCGACCGCCTCCGTGGCCGACACTTGAACCCTAGACGTCGGTACTGGAATCACTGTTGTCGTCGTCGACCTCATCTGGCGTCGATCTAGTTGTGGCGCACGTGTGCCGCACGACCCGAGTCCGGCCGTCCCCCGTGTCGATGAGCTCTCTGCCGCCCTCCGATCTCCCTCTCTCTCGGTGAGAATTTTCTTTCCATCCCCGATCTCTCCCTATCCCTATCATTCTTGCTCTCTACATATTTCTCTCTTCTTCTTTCTTCCCAATGAAGAACAGAAAAAAGAGGAATGTGGATTGATGCAATTTTGTTTTAGCAACAACTATTTGTAAGTTAATTTAATTTTATTTGTTTTGTTTATAGTCTTCCAAGTCCACTGATTTTGGTTGGGCTTCAAGCCCATAAATTTTGTTCATTAGTTTGTTATTATTAGGATAAGGGTTTGGTCTTGACTAAAGCTTTGGGTTTCGATTTGATTTTTTATCTAAATCGTTATATATAATATTTTGTATACTATTTATAGTATTTTAGATATAGTAAATACCATGGTTTTTAATACGATTATTAAGATAATCACTAGTAATATATTTGTTATTAATTATTATGATTAATTTTTTTGAGTAATATTTAATGTATGGATTTGTGTGGCTTGAAAGGTTAGGGATCAATTATTATTGTAATATTGGGCCTTATTTGAGCCTAGGTATTAATTTTGTGTTTCAATTGTATCTAGTGTTCTAGTTGGGCCTAGTATTGAATTTTCTTATTTATTTTGTCATCTATTATTATTATCATTATTACTATTTTATTATCATCATCATTATTAATTTTATTATATTATGGTTTTTACATAGCGTATCGACCAAAAAATATATTATCATAATATTATTATCATTCACATTATTATTGTGATTACCATTGGTTTTGCTAGTATTATTTTGTTATTAGTAAAATTATATTATTGTATTTTATGGTATTATGACTTTTGACTTTAAAATATTTCTAGTTATTTTTCAAATAGAGTTTTGAATCAAAAGTTATACTTGTAAAATAAGGATTTTCCCAAAAAAGATTTAAATGTATCTACCTAAATTATTTTGATCATTTTCAATTATCATATGAAATTTCTAACTAGTTATAGATAGTTTTCTAAATGAAAATATTATTCCTGAATTAGATTTCCTTTTCTAGATTAGATTGTCCTTAATCATAACTAGGCATACGTTCCTATTTCGTGTTATTTTGACTACTTCATATCGACCCTAGGCTAATTGGACTGTCCCGGACCCAATGGCAAGGTCTGTTCCATCGTTAGAGGTCGTCTTGTGTAGCATGACATCTGTGACTATTCTTTGCCAACACAATCTAGTCACAGACAACTGCAACAAACCGATGTAAGTACATATATCGATTGCTTTCAATTCCTGATAGTTTTTCCAATACATATTATACATATGCTTCTCCTGCTTGTTGACACGCTTGTTTCACGATGTTAGTTTCATGGATCCTTATATGTTATATTTTGTGACTACCATTCATATGATTATTGTTTATGATCTGTTTGATTCCATGAGTACTAGTCGGGAGGAAAAATATCTTAGTAGATGTGTGAACTATTCTTTCCATCCTATTGGTCTAATCATGAATGATAGCAGCCGCACACGACACGTACGGTTGGCCAGATTTACCCCTTAGCTGTTTACATGTCGAACACGATATTTCAACTCACGTAGATAGATGTTGTTTCTCTTTTTTCATCCAGTTTTTCTTCATCACATGCCATGTTGCTACATTTCGTTATAGAGTTGCTTGTTCCTGTATCCTGTTATACCATGATTTATGTTTACTTCTAGTTTAAATTCTTATATGTTATTCTCATGTTTTGCAAATTTTATCATGTTTTGAATAACCTATCATATGTGTGCTTTTTCCATTCCTGACTCAAAAATATTTTTTAGATAATCGTCTGCTATATTATGTATTGGACCATTGGGGAGATTATGGGTGTACTTGAATGCCAAAACCTTGAAACTAATTAGATAGTTTAATTTGTTATATTAGATTTTGTGAGATATTGTATTTTGATCAAATGTAAAGCTTGTGAATATTGTAAATTTGATTTAGTTTTGTGAGTGAATAATACAGTTATATTTTATAAGCATTTTGTTTATTGTGGGCTAGATAGATTACTAACGTCGATACTGTAGTGTAGACTAGACTTGCGCACGTGCTCGGATCCTAAAAAGCTGGTACGGGTTGTGGCAAGTTTTTTTTGGTGGCCCATGCAGGTCAGTTTTCACAAAAGATTATGAACTCGTGGTTGTACCATATTAGTCGTACTGCTGCGAGCATGCGACTAGGAAATTTTCATTCATAATTAGGATAGATTTTTTAGGAGAATGACTAGGACTAGAAGTCTCTTATTTAAATTGACTGTTGGGTAGTTAAGGTTGTTACGTAGGCCATGTGATTTAGCCAAGGATTTATGGAATTCTAAAGACGCTATTAGGTAACTTAGGGAATTTTCATAGAATAATATACCATTGTATTTGATATGATGGTATGATCTAAGGTGAGTAGACTAGTCACTTGGTAAACTAGGTCTTCCTAGATTTCTATCCCTAATCTTGATCATTTGTGCCATTTTATTTTCTCCCCTCTAATCATCATTTTCATATCATAAAATTCGTATTACTTATTTATTTTTATTGACCTTAAGTAATTGTTTTCCCTGAAGATTCTACATTCTATTTCCACATATTGAAATTAAGTCTAACCAGATTCAATTAATTCCAAGTCGTCTTGTTTAATTTTTCGATCGTTTGATTTTTGAAATTGATAATTAATTGATCATTTTATTTTTAAAATTGATACTTTCACTTCAAGGACATGTACTTGCACTTTTTTCTATCATGATCAACTTGTTTAAATTTCTAGAAGTTCCTTTAAAATTCTTATGAATATAGTTGGAAGAATATTCGTTGACTTACAATAGCAAGACAAAAGCGCACTGTCGTCATTTATTTTATTTATCGAGACTACGGGTTCACTGCAGCCAGCAGCGCACTAGCGTGGCATGATCCTTAAGTTGAAATAATTTCAAGTAAGCATAGGTTATCAGATATTATTTCTTAGTCATCTTATTTTGATCTCAGTTATCGTTATGTTAAATATTGGATAAAGTTGAAAGAGTATTCGATATCGTATCCTTATTTGAGTCATGAAACCAAGGGTTTATTACAGCTAGATGTATACTGCCAAGGTGTAAATTCTCGGTGAAATGACTTCATATATACATACGATTTTTGAGTATTATAGAGACTACGTCCTTTTGGCACATGACTATTGATTTTCATGTTCACAATTTCATGCACGCTCACTTGAACTTTAGTTAGTCCTTATCCTTTCCTTTCTTGAACCTATCTTTCTTTTCTTTTACTTTCATATCGTTATTAGGTTTCTTAGAATCCTATCTTTCTATTCCACTAGATTCATAATCATACATGGATTATGATTCTATGATCATGCCTGCATAATTAATCGTGCTAAAATGATTTCGATTTGGATCATCCTTAACAACTTTTTAGACTATTTTGATTATATTTCGAATGTGTCAATTCGTACTTTTTTAGATTTTGATTCTGTAATTGTTTTGCTTAAATAGTTAATCGATTTAGTCATGCCAAATCAAATTTGAATTTTGATCGTTCCTAAAAGACTTTGATCGTTACTAAACTATTTGACTATAATCATTATCATGCCTATAATTCAACTCAATTATTGCTAATAGCTATATTTCTATTTCACTATGATCATGACTATTTTGATCTTGTTCATGCTTGTGCCAACTTTTTCTAAATCTTAATCATGCTCGGATGACTTACATGATTAACCATGATTCAAGATTAAATCTTAGATATATCTAAGTGATTTTAACCATGTTTAGACTGTGTCTAAATTTTTGACCATGTCTATATAATTCCAACAGTAGGTAATCGTGCCTAAACAACTTTTCTTGTTTAACTAACCATATTTTGACTATATCGTTGACCATTCTGACTAGACCCTTTGGACTATACTTTAATCGTGCCTTGCCTAACCGCATCCTTTGAAACTTCGAGGGCGATTATTTCTAGGGTGGATAGATTTGTAAGCCCACTTCCCAATTTTTTTAAACTTGTATTTGTTTCTTTAGCTAGAAAATAATTTTGATTTAAAGTTTATTACAGATGTTTGGAAATGAGAGGAGTTTTGCAAAAAAAAAGGGTAAAGAGATTTTTATAAATATGGAAATAGACTTTTACGAATTATAGATCATTATCAATTACTTCTACGAATATATTTGAATGATAACAAAGATTACTTTATATTCTTATGGCAATAAATTATTAGATAAATGGTTACTAAACTAGTTTTGAACTATGAAAATGTATTTTAAGATTTATAATAGTTAGTACCTTTTTAGTTTATTACTTCTATCAAGTGTTACATTTATATTTGGTTAAAACTATTTTTTATATTATTAATAAAATCTAGAACTATTTTTATCATTATGGATTGATTTTGATATATTTGATTGAATATTTATTTAAATCTTAGAAAGATTTGATCATCATAGTCCTATTTGGGAATCCCCAACTCCTATATATAGAGTAGCATTCCTCTATTTTTCTCCACAATTCCCAAATTCTCAAATCAGTAAAACCCTAATCCTAACCATAATTTTTTTTCTTTTCACCAATTTGATCAATATTTCCTTATCCTAAAATTTTTCTATCTTTTCACCGACGAACCAAGTCCGTCTATCCTACTAGTCCTTAAATTCGAGAACGAATTTATTTCTAAGGTGGGTAAATTTGTAAGTCCACTTCCCGGATTTTGAATTTCATTATTTTTATTTTAGCATTAAATACTTCCTAGTTAGAAAATATTTTATTAAAATATTATTTATATATATTTTTGAAAGAAAAATAGTTTTTAAAAGATATTTATGTTTACAAAAAATGTACTTTGGAATCATTGATTTATTAATATTAATTTTACAACTTGATAACTATAAATATAGAATTATTTGGTTATTATTATCCTTTATTTTCAAAGGTTTTAATTTATAAAATTGTTATTTGAAATAATAGATAGTAAATATTAGAGTTA
The DNA here is from genome assembly GCA_029216955.1 of Iris pallida. Classification (NCBI taxonomy): domain Eukaryota; kingdom Viridiplantae; phylum Streptophyta; class Magnoliopsida; order Asparagales; family Iridaceae; genus Iris; species Iris pallida. The sequence continues at coordinate 2,699,982 of JANAVB010038613.1, forward strand.
TATTTGATTTAGAAATTATTGCCTTAAACCAATAAAAATATATATTACTATACTATTTTTAATGAGATTTGTATTTATGAAAATTTATTATGAAATTATTTGATACTATTAAGTATTATTATTGTTATCAAATATTTAGATTTTATTAAATAAGTTTCAAATTTGATTTATGATTTGAATTATAGCTTAAGATTTGATCAACTTATATTTAAGGGATTTAAATCTCTAGAAGGATTTAATCCATATGATTTCTAATCCTAGTCTCTATCTAATTAGGAATTCATCTTCCCCTATATAAAGGAGGCTTCACTCTATATTTCCCCTCAACCATTAAACCGCCCCTGTCCACAGCATCCGATGTTACGACCCTGTCCACAGCATACAAAATATTACATATGTAATAAATGCACATCTACATGGACGTCTTTGGTTGCACTATATGTCTAAATAGCTTAGGTTTGGTTCGGGTCAAGTTTGGGCTAAATTGGGACAATCGGGTCTCCTAAAAATTAAATAACCATCATAATAATTAATCAATTTATTTATAGAAGTCAACTCGAAACTTGGCCTAGTTTTTCTAGTTAGATCACACATATGGCTCGGCCTTCCCTAACATGGCTAATACACTAGTCAAAATACGCCATTGCACTATCCGTGCCACAATTTCTAGTCATCTTATAGTCCAAAACGTAATCATGACTAAAGCATTCTATAGTAATAATTAATTAATTAAATATTTCTAGAATTCCAAAAATTACCATTTGATTTAAATAAATCAAAAAATGTTTTCATAATTTTGGGAAGAGGGGTTACAAACCTACCCACTTTAAAATAATTTCATCCTCAAAATACTCAATTTAAAAATTTAAAAAAATACTAAAAGTTTAAATAACCTCATATTTCAAGATTACATTCGAAATTCATAATTTTTCAAAAATATTTTCACAATTTTAGGAAGAAGGGTTACATCCGACCACCGCAGACGCCCATCACACGGCCATCCCGGCCTGCAACTTCCCATTCCTGGCCTTTTCCTTTCCAGTCTCGCGTAGCCACGGCTGCGCTGCCATGCTACAACCCCTACTCCTTTCCCCTTGGCAGCGTCCCGACCGGCATCACAAACTACCATACGAGTCATCACAACACCACCATACTCTGACGACATGTCCACCTACAACACCATCCTATGCTACCACTTGATATCCCCACACCCCTGTACCACCACCCGTTGGCCGAGCATCCTCCCTAATCAAAGCCAAAAACCACAGCCACCTTCCCGCTCCTCCCCTATTCTGAACCTAGGCAACACCACTCCCGCATATCCACCATCACCGCCCAAAGTTTACTGTCCACCACCATGAAATAGCCACCTGTGCCAAACCCATACCATCACCACCAAGAGCCGTGACCCACAGACACGAGGAGGCAGCACCGCCGTAGAGATTTCCTCCCTTCGCTTTGCGAGACCGACGTCCTAGCCATTGATCGCCTCCAGGCCGGTTCGGTGCCGTTGGGGAATGGTTGCTCATCCCTGACTCGAGCCAGCGGAGCCAAGTCCTCCTTTTTCGACCAAACCCCTAGCCTCGACCGCGCCCTACCTCCACCGCCAGAGAACTCTCCAGCGCCCGCTCCTCGAGTTGTCTTCCCTCTCTAGCCGTTTTCTCGAGTTAGTCGCCGGCGACCAGGACCAACCACCGCTCATCGCGTCTCGACCCTCCTTCCTTGTAGTGTCTACCGTCTCCGCATCCGACACTTGAACCCTAGCTACCGGTGCTGGAATCACTCTTGTCGCCGTCGACCACGTCCGACGTCATTCCAGTTATGGCACATGCGCGCCTCACGACCCGAGTCTGACCGTCCACCGAGCCGATGAGCTCTCCGCCGCCCTCTGATCTCCCTCTCTCTCTCTCTCTCTCCGTGTGAGCATTTTCTTCATATCCCTTATATGTCCCTGTCCCTCTCGTTCTCGCTCTCTACATATTTCTTTTTCTCCTTCTTTCTTTCTAATGAATAACAGAAGAAAAAGGAATGTGGATTGATGCAATTTTGTTTTAGCAACAATTGTTTTTAAGTTAATTTAATTTTCTTTGTTTTGTTTATAGGCTTCCAAATCCATTGAGTTTGGTTAAGCTTCAAGCCCATAACTTTTATTCATTAGTTTTATTATTATTAGCATAAGGGTTTGGTCTTGACTAAAGCTTTGGGTTTCGATTTGATTTTTTATCTAAATTTTTATATATATAATTTTTTATATTATTTACAGTATTTTAGGTATAGTAAATACCATGGTTTTTAATATTATTGTTAAGATAATCATTAGTAATATATTTTTTCTTAATTATTCTTATTAGTTTTTTTAGTAATATTTAATGTATGCATTTGTGTGGCTTAAAAGCTTAGGGCTCAATTGTTATTGTAATATTGGGCCTTACTTGAGCCTAGGTATTAGTTTCGGGTTTCAATTGTATATAGTGTTCTTGTTGGGCCTACTTTTGAATTTTCATATTTATTTTGTCATATATTATTATTATCATTATTACTATTTTATTATCATCATTATTATTAATATTATTGTATTACGGTTTTTATATAGCTTATCGGCCTTTTTTTTCATAGTATTATTATCATGATATTATTATTGTGATTACGATTGATTATGATAGCATTAATATTGTTATTAGTAAAATTATATTATTGTATTTTATGGTATTATGACTTTTGACTTAAAATATTTCTAGTTATTTTTCAAATATAGTTTTGAATCAAAAGTTATACTTCTAAAACAAGGATTTTGCCTAAAAAGATTTAATTGTATCTACCTAAATTATTTTGATCGTTTTCAATTATCATATGAAATTCCTAACTAGTGTAGAAGCATGGAAAAGAACAGGAAAATCCATGCGACTGAAAACAAATGGAGTCTCACGCGGTTCAAAGAAGCTCTCAAAGCTTCATGCGGCTCAGGAGTTCTATGCGGCTCAAAAGACGCCAAACTAGCCATGCGGTTCGAGTAAAAGCCACGTGGCCTTATGCGGCTCGCCTCTACAGCTGGCCATTAAACATCGGCCCTATTTAATGCTCTGACACAACAAGGAAGCTCTGACATAAAAGTGAACTGACAGCTCTGACATAAAGCTACAATGATGACTCTGACATGATGACGTGCTCCTAGGGAAACGAAGAAAACCTCTCTCTATAGCTAGAATGATCCATCAAATCCCCAAGTCTTCCATACGGCTTTGACACGTGGCCAGCCGCATGCGGCTCAGGTGGAGGCCACCCCCATGCGGCTGCTACTCTCATGCGGCTCGGATCATGGGGACCATCTCCATGCGGCTCAAACCCAGAGAAGCCACCCCCATGCGGCTGCTACTCTCATACGGCTCGGATCATGGGGACCATCTCCATGCGGCTCAAACCCTGAGAAGCCACCCCCATGCAGATGCTACTCTCATGCGGCTCGAATCATGGGGACCATCTCCATGCGGCTCTAATCCTGAGAAGCCACTCCCATACGGCCGCTACTCTCATGCGGCTCGGATTATGGGGACTATCTCCATACGGCTCAAATGCTGAGAGGCCACGCCCATGCAGCCTTGACACGTGGCCAGCCTTATGCGGTTAAGTTAGAAACCCCCCTCATGCGGCTCAGATTTCGAAGGCAACATCTATGCTGCTGCCACCTTCATGTGGTTCAAATCTTGTGAAGCCACCCTCATGCGGCTCTGTCAAGACACCCTATCTCTGTAGCTCACGGTTAGGACACGTGGCAGAAGATCAGTTTCTCCCATGTCCCTAAGGCTCGCAGTAGAATGATGGTCGGACACGTGGCACCAAATCAATCCAGATTTATCAACAAATCCCAACAACCATATTTAGTGCAATCATCATAATTACCCGGATCAAATCAAATTTATGGCAATCAAGCTGATTGAACACGTGGCAGGAGATCCGAGCTTGTCATAATAAATCATGAAGATTCGTAGCAATCAACGTTAATTTTCCATACAGATTTTTGCGCAATCAACATTAACTGCCCAGATTTGTTGCAATCAAGATTAATGGCCCAGATTAATTGTCGACATGACAGGATCAAGAAAGATGGTAATTAATCCCTAAACCGCCGACTTTTCAAAGGGGAATCATTGCAAACCCTAATGATCACACCCCACTCCTATAAATAGCGAGGTGCCATTCCCTTGCAGAAGGGAGAGAGACCCCCGGCTGGACACACAGAGAGAAAAAGGCACGCACAGAAGAGTCTCCCCACACATTCCGAGAGCATTTCTTCATCAGAGCCAAGGCTACGTCCGATCGTCCAAGGAGTAAGGCAGAGCTGCCGTCGCTTTCCCGAGCCTCTACCGTCACCCCCAAGAATCAAAAATAAACAATCGTACTTAGATTGTTGTACCTAGGTTTTCATTCCTAGGCTTTCTTTCACTACAAGAAAATATAGCTTTCCCGACGTTTATTTACCCGACATTTATGTTAACGTCGGCTTTGGTATAATATACCAACGTTCTATAGTAAACGTTGATAAAAAATGACATTTTTTGATAAATGTTGTAAATTACTGACGTTTATATCACGACATTTATTTTTTCGTCGGCGTAGACATGATATGCCAACTTTTCATAATAACCGTCGCAAAAGTAGTCGACATTTCTGTTAAATGTCCAGATTCGTGACTTATTTGTATAAAAATTGGTTTATGTTGGCTTAAAAAAGAAAAACAATGAATAAAAGAAACGTCGATTTTTATACATGGCAAAGAAAAGGAAACCAGCTCTAATTACTATTTGGTTTTCTAATTTTCCCCTCCAATATTTTCCCTTATTTATTTTCCCCCCAAAACCCCTATAAGCTCCCACAGACCAAAAGAGTTCTTCCTATCTCTTTGTTCTTATTTTCATGGCCCTGAACCCTAGCCAGCGGTGTCGAACCCTAGCCAGTAGCCCCGTACCCTAGCGACGACCACCCTAGCCGGCGACCATGATTCCTAGCAGGCGGTTCCGAACCCTAGCCGGTGACCACCTTATCCGGCGACCCCAAACCCAAAACGGCAGTCCAAAACCGTAATCGGCGGCCTCAAACCATCTGTTGCAGAATTTGAAGTGAATAAAGGCATCACCTACGAATTTTCCCTTCATATGTAAGTATTTATTGACATTTTACCTAATTTGATTACTTGCTGCCCATTATTTTTGTCTCACATAAAGTTTTTTTGTTTGTTTGATTTCAATTTCCCCAAACACATTTATTAATTGGTAATGCTAGTTCATGTTTCTCTGCTTCATGATTGATACTATCAAGTCTGGGATTCCAATTCATAATACCAAACAAACCATAATTTAACTTGAAATTAATAGCCAAGTTTTATTGAAATCTTCATTTTCCTCCTTCCATTACAATCAAATAACTGATATATCTTTGTAGACATAGATACTTCTCTTTACTCTAAACTTTGTTTTGTCTACCATCAGATAATCAATTTGTGAAATCTTTATTTTCCTCCTGCCATTACAATCAGTCAGTACATATGACATCTACTATAAATATTTTACTTCACATCCTTCATTCTCTGCCTTTCAACCTTTACAAATATCAACCATGGCATATCTACTTCATACAAAACCTTTGGAATATATGTCATTTTCCTTATACCTCTACAAAATCACCTATATACATTATCTGCTACAAGTATATTTCTTCGTGCTTATGTTTCATCCTTGTTGACTACAGACTACAGTATATATGTAATACTTGACTGCAGTAATTGTGAATCCAGAAATTGATCTTGCTACTACCATATTAACATTCAAATTGCAGTGAGGATACTCCACTTTTACATATATATCTTTACAACGATACATTCTAATTGTTTACCATGTTTCTATTATTCCTAACCTCGTGTTTTTATACAAAAATTTGATTTTTAGGTTGATGTCATTACCACATTTCTAGTGTGAGGGTATTTTTGTCATTTTGGGGTATTTTTAAATTTATTAGAATTAATTAGAATTTATGGGAATTTTTAGAAATTTATTTGGAATTGTTTGACTTGGTTGACTTTTGTCTAGTGTTGACTTTGTAGACCAACCTAGAAACTAACCCTAGTTAGTGGGCCATGGTTAGGTCAATAGACTCTAGTCTAACCTAGCCTAAGACTTGGTTTAGGTCTTGTTTTAGCAAATAGTAATAGGAGTCATAAGTCATGACTTGTGGTTTTAGAACCATTGTTAATCTAATCTACATTTAGCCTTGTAGTGGCCCAAGGCCCAACCAAATGACAAGACCCCAACCCAATCCCCAAGTGGCCGGCCACCCTTAGCCTAGGGAATCCCACCCTATATAATCCCTCTCAAAACTAGGGTTGCCTCTATCCATAGGAAGAGCCCTAATTTCAAGGAGGTGAGTTCTTGTCTCCATTAATTCACCATAAATTCATTTTAGGTCCTAAAATCTGCAAATCAGTTGCAATGATTTCTAATGCTGGTATTCTTGCTGCTATTAATGTTTTGGTCCAGCTTGTTATTGATTGGAAGTGATTTGGACATCAAGCAAAGTGTTAGAAAGAGCCCCTTTCCTATTGAAAGTTCAAACTAAGGTAACTTCTCCAAATCTCCATGGAATCCCTGTCAATCTTCATGAATAGGAAGCCCTAAGGGTCCCCCTAGGGTTTGGATAAGATTCGTGACCTGTGTCAGTGGTTTCGTGTCCATTCTGGACACGTATCAGTGCCAGTGTCACTGTGTTCGACGAAATGCCTCAAAGGGCATTTCGATCGATTTATTTCATTGTGTTTGAATAGGAAGGTTAGTTTTGATGTGGTCTTTTGATTCCTGTGTTAGTGTCTTAAGTTCGTGTCGCTTTTGTGTCATTTTGGTTGCCTGGACACGCGCGTGCACACAGCTGCGCGCAGCTACAGGCATCCCCTGCTACACGGGGTCTGTAGCGGACACGACACGGGGTTTCAGGACACAAAATTCAAGGGAAACCTAGGGGCAATGTTTGTCATGACATTTCCCAAGTTTCATTGGGTTTCATTTGGTGTCGAGGGGGAAATCGACTGAGCAAGTGTCGTACACTGTGTGTGAGTATGTGCTGAGATTATATTCATGTGTTTAATCAATTTTTAATGGTTTAAAATTTATGTTTTAAGTATTGTTAGATCCTAAACATGATGGTTAATCTCTGTTATACTAGGTTTGCATATCAGTTGGGTTTAATGATTGTGTTTGGCTCGAATTGGGTTCTAACAGGAATTCCTGATACATGTTCTGATACTAAGCCTGAACCTGTCATTCCAGTTTTAAGTTGGATATTGTTAATGATTTTAAAACATATTGTTGATGTTAATTGTTGAGATTAGACTCTAATTTAGTTCCCCTATATAATTCCCTAGTGTGTGTTCATTTGGTGTGATTTGGGGGTTAATTGATAATCAAATGGGATTTAAAGGAAAACTGGAAAAAGAACTGAGAATGTTTAAACTGATTTTTGATTTGTTTTGCCATGATTAATTCATTACCTTATGTTAGTTGGGTTAGACTAAGTTTAAGTTCAATTTTGAATTAAACCTGAGTTGTTTGGACATAAACTGTTGATGCATGGATTGATTTCCTTCTTTAAATTCCTGAATTGTATGATACATGGACTGATTTCCTGCCTTTCCTTTTCCTGTTACTGAGAACACAGATTTCACATGTTCTTCACTGTCCTTCAAATTGTTTTACACTGTTTTGGACTAAGATTGTCCTTACAGTTTAGTGGTTAGCTGATATTGGGGACTGAATGTTTAAGTCCAGGATTATATCACACACAGGCCCACAATGTTCACTGTCACTTGCTGTTGCATTCTTCACTGCTTGTTCCCTGAAACATACATGAACACCACACATGTTCCCTCCTTCACTGATTTATGTTTCCTACACACACTGTACACTGCTCACTGCTATACACACACATAGTCTTCTTTCACAGTTGTTTTCCTGCACACACCCACAAGATTTTCCCTTCTTCCTAATATAACTAATGTGCTAACTTGGTAGAAATCTGAGATTTTCCAGTTTTACTTGTGTGTGTGGTATTGCCTATTATCATAATTGTTCACTGTCATAATGTAAATCCTGCACTCTTGATAGCCTGTACACACAATTCTTCATTTCATATACACACACACACTAGAGTTTTTTCCTGTTTGCTAATTCCTAGATACTGCCCTCACTACACACACAAGTCTATTTTGTCCTGCCACATTACCATTTTCCTGCACACACCCACAGAATTCTAACACACATTATTGTTTCCTGTCACATAGCCACACATACACACACACACTCACTCTCTATATACATGTGTAAGTGTCTATTTTGTATATAAACCAATATATGTTTGTAACATATGTATATGTATGTATTTATCCTATATGTAATCTATTATGCACATATAGGTATGCATATGTCTAGGCAATGTGAATGTATATTATATACATGAATATCTATATATAATGTTAACTCAAATGTATGTATCTATTTATATTGTAAGTTGTGTTCCTATATAAGTTAATAGAGTATTGTGAATAAATAATGTATAGGAATATCTAATTTTGTAAGTGTGATGCTAGATTGACCTAGTGATGTGTAGGAGTGTTTAGCTAGACTTGTTTAAGACTAAGGAAGACTAGTTAGCCTAGTTTAGACTAAATTAGACTTGGTGGACCTAGTTGACTGCTAGGGTTGACCAAGTTGACCAAGAGTTGACTTTGGCCTAGATTAACTTAGAATCATATAGAATGCATAGTAGGACTCCATTTTGATATTCTGGACTTGTTGTGACTTGTGCTGTTCTGATTAGGAGCCAGACACCACTCCTTGGACAGTACGTTTCATACCGGACACTCAGTTACAGGTGAGTACATTCTCTGATCATTTCATATCCTGCTTAGAATTATTACCTGCAGTAGATTACTTTACTTGTACTGTCACGTTAGTCACACGGATTGGTACTATATGGATCTCTACATGCGATGTTATCCCTCTCGGGAGCATCGGGTACATTATGCTTGTGCGTTTCACTTACATCATGTACTCCTGTGCTTCTATTTTACATGTGCACTCCTGTGAATCTTGTACTCTCATGTTCACAGAGCCCCCATGTATACTATCATGTGCACCCTATATGGGCCCCCATGTGATATCTTGTGCAATAACATAACCTGTATAGATCCTTGTGTATTGATTAGGGTACGGAGGAGTAGAATTGGGCATGTGAATAATACACCAGTAGTTTCTTATCAGAATCTCATCCTTAGTGTCTTATCAGAATCTCCTATGCCATTTACATGTCCATATTGTACTCTGACTCACTAGTCACTGCTAGTTCTCTATGTATAGTAGATATTTACATTACAGTTCTCTTCCTGTTTACATACCGCTATTTCTTCAGTACTCGTATCTTACTTTACTGCATGTTTTTACTTTCTAACCTGCTATGATCTGTTGAGATGTACTGTGCTCGCTCCTGTCCTGACTGGACCTGTTGAAAATATTACAGAGGACGAGGAGGAGGCTTGTCTTGACACCTATTACGGGGCAGCCCTTGATGACACCTGTGAGCAGGACCCTCAGGAGGATCCAGCAGTAGCTGAGGACCTTCCCCCGACTGCCTAGACTAGATAGTTAGGCTTTTATTTATGTAGTTGGATCATGTTCTAGTTAGACTCTTTATGTGGAGATCAGTTGTATATATTCTTTTATCTGAGACTTGTACTGCTGGGATTATCTTAGACTACTGTTTTATCTATTTCATTTCCTTGAGTTCTGTTCATATCATGCTATATCTTCCTTAGTTGTGATTGAGTTTCTATTGCTATGTTACCCCGTTCGGGGAGTATAAACTGTTTAGAGATAAATTGCTAGATGTTGTAACCTAGGACAGCGTTCTACCGCCGACACTGCGGCGTAGGCTGGGCGTATTCACGTCTCGTGCCCCTACTCTAGGGTGCGGGTCGTGACACATTTTTAGTGGTGGCCCATGCAGGTCTAGACTAGAAGTGTAGTGGTACTCGAACTAGAGCATCACTGCAGCCTGTTATAGGATAAAGGATATTAATTTTAAGATACTCAATCACTTTAGGAAAATTCCTTTTATTGCCATCTAAATCCTTTTGTCTGCTGATCCTTTGAATTATAATTGTCCGCCTTTGTTATTTTGCTTCTTTCTCAGAAATTGATACTCTTGTTTATCTATCTTCAGGATGGTAGAGTCTCGTTCGCAGCGTGCCGTCCTTGAGGATGCTATAGAGGGGACTGCTACCTCTCTGCCAGCACGGCGAGGCCAGGGGACTGCAGCTCTTGCCACCTCAGCTCGTGTTGAGACTTCGGCAGCCGCAGCAGGGGATATGCACCCACCGACTGGGAGGCAGGACCCGGTCTATCCAGAGGATCCTTTCCAGCCACCACCGCCTCCAGGACATGTGGACGCAGCTCAGATGTTCGCTTATTTCTAGCAGTTCATGGACCGGCAGTAGGCTCGGCAGGATAGAGGCATGGAGTTGGCCGTCACGACAGCCGCAGCTCGACCAGTAGTGCAGCAGCAGAGGACACCGGGGATCGAGCAGTTTCAGAAGATGAGCCCCAGAGACTTCATGGGGACAGAGGGGATCCTGTATGCCGACGAGTGGATCGAGCATATGGAGGAGATCTTCCGCTTGGCCAGGATTTCGGCAGACCTTCAGATCGAGGCAGCAGCTAGCCGGATGCGAGATCTTGCTCGCACCTGGTATCAGTCGAACCCCAGGGTGGGGGTACTAGGGCAGACTTGGGAGCAGTTCAGGGGCTTCTTCAAGAAGAAGTTCTTTCCGGATTTGGCAGTCAGAGCCTTGGAGACGCAGTTTGAGAGCTTGGTCCAGGGGAGCCTCTCAGTTGAGGAGTATGCGGGAGAGTTTGGCCGTCTCGGCAGGTTTGTTGAGGGGTTGAGCGAGACGGCGAAGGCCCAGAGGTTCCGGAAGGGTCTGGTCAAGGTGGTCAAGTCCCTGACCAAGGGGAACCGAGATGCTACGTTTGAGGAGATCTTGACGGGAGCCCTGCTAGCAGAGGATGATCTTGAGCTTAGGCTCAAGAGAGGGAGAGACCCAGTTGGGGGCAGTAGCAGCAGCGAAGGCCAGGCCAAGAGGCCTCATTTTCAGCACCAGCAGCCGAGGCAGTTTCAGCCGCAGCCGATTCAGCAGAGGCCGGCCCATCAGCAGCAGTTCCAGCATCAGGCACCCAGGCAGACAGTCAGTTGCGCCTTCTGCAAGAAGCCAGGGCATGGATGGAATGAGTGCAGGAAGAGGCTCGGAAAGTGCCTTCTTTGCGGAGCAGCAGATCACCAGATGAGGGAGTGCCACATAGCACGAGCAGCTCCAGGAGGTGGAGCCAGAGCTCCAGTGGGCCAGCAGCAGCGACCAGCCCTGCCGATGCAGCAGCAGAGGTTTGTCCAGCAGCAGCAGCAGGCCAGGGGAGGCCAGCAGGGGCGAGCTTTCGCCATGGCAGCTGGAGAGGCAGAGGTGACTGGAGAGCTGATTGCAGGTTCGATTCTTCCTGACTCCAGTCTAGCATTTGCATTGTTTGATTTCGGTGTATCGCATAGCTTCATTTCAGTATCTTTTGCGATTAGACACGGTATCATAGCTGAATCGTTGCCTAGGACTTACAAGATCACGATCGGGGGTGGTATTATCCTCGTGAGTGATGTTTGTAAGGGTCGGAGAGTAGTTTTGGGAGGCCGTGAGTTGGAGGTGAGCCTGCTCGTAATGCCATTGCCGAACTACGATATAGTACTAGGCATGGATTGGTTGCGCAGGCACCACGCAAGCATTGATTGCAGAGGGGGTAGAGTTCTGTTCAGAGCGCCAGGGGAGCCAGAGTTCGAGTATTCCAGACGTCAGGCAGAACAGAGCAGCGGAGTCTTCTGTGGAGTCTCGGTCGAGGAGCAGACGATTCCACACCCCTTGATAGCAGAGTACATGGATGTTTTCCCGGAGGAGTTGTCGGGACTGCCACCAGACAGGGACATTGAGTTCTCGATAGACTTGGTTCCAGGAGCGGAGCCCATTTTTCAGCATGTCTATCGGGTGAACAACAGCGAGCTGGTGGAGCTGAAGAAGCAAGTGGATGAGCTACAGGACAAGGACTTCATCCGCTCGAGTTCGTCGCCATGGGGTGCACCAGTGTTGTTCGTGCCGAAGAAGGATGGGTGAGTACGCATGTGTATTGACTATAGGGCACTCAACAACCTCACGATCAAGAACAGATACCCACTGCCGCGGATCGACGATCTGTTTGACCAGTTGAGCGGAGCTCGGGTATTTTCCAAGATTGATCTGAGGTCGGGATATCACCAGGTGAAGGTGAAGGGGGAGGATATTCCCAAGACCGCTTTCAGGACGCGGTATGGGCAGTTCGAGTTTTTGGTTATGTCGTTTGGGCTAACCAATGCACCAGCTGTGTTTATGAACCTTATAAACAAGGTGTTCCATCAGTATCTGGATCAGTTTGTGGTAGTGTTCATAGATGATATCTTGATATATTCCAAGACTGAGAAGGAGCACGAGGAGCATCTGCGGATAGTGCTGGAGATTCTCAGGAAGGAGCAGCTTTATGGAAAACTCTCCAAGTGTGAGTTTTTCTTGGACCGGGTAGATTTCTTGGGGCATGTGGTGACTAGAGATGGTATCTCAGTTGACCCCAAGAAGATTGTAGCAGTCGAGGCATGGACAGCGCCGACTTCAGTTGCAGAGATCAGGAGCTTCCTGGGGCTGGCAGGATATTACTGGAGATTTGTGCAGGATTTCTCCCAGATCGCAGAGCCGTTGACACGGTTGACCCGGAAGGATGCTGAGTATGTTTGGTCAGAGGAGTGTCAGGCAGCTTTTGATGAGTTGAAGAAGCGGCTGACGACAGCCCCGATTCTGACATTACCTTCAGGATCAGGTGGATTCACTATTTATAGTGATGCTTCAGGGAAGGGGCTGGGTTGTGTGTTGCAGCAGCACGGGAAGGTAATTGCCTATGCTTCCAGGCAGTTACGTCCCCATGAGAAGAATTACCCTACCCACTACCTGGAGCTGGCAGCAGTAATTTTTGCTTTGAAGCTGTGGAAGCATTATCTGTACGGTGAGAGGGTGGAGATCTTCACAGATCACAAGAGCCTAAAGTATGTGTTCACTCAGAAGGAGTTGAACATGAGACAGCGCAGATGGTTGGAGTTGATGAAGGACTTCGACATTGCACTGCAGTATCATCCAGGGAAGGCCAACGTGGTTGCCGATGCCTTGAGCAGGTATCCGACAGCCATGTATTTGACCATGGATAGGCATTTGCTTGCCAACTTGGAGAGCCTTGGGATTGAGGTGATCATGCCAGGAGTGCAGATGCAGCTGTGGAGAATACAAATACAGTCAGACTTGGTGGACAGGATCAAGGCGGCCCAGTTCGAGGATGTGGCTTTCAGAGTATCAGAGAGCAGATCAGTATAGGAGTGGGGGATCCAGAGTTTTTACTTACAGAGGATGGTGCCCTGAGGCACGGTGCCAGGTTATGTGTGCCTAGCGGGGAGCTCAGAGAGCAGATTATGCAGGAGGCCCACAGATCACAGTATTCTATTCACCCGGGGGCCAACAAGATATACCGAGATCTGCGGGAGCATGTATGGTGGTCAGGAATGAAGCGGGAGGTGTCCCAGTTCGTAGCTAGGTGCTTGCTCTGTCATCAGGTCAAGGCAGAGAGACAGAGGCCCGGTGGATTATTGCAGCCGCTGCCCATTCCCGAGTGGAAATGGGAGCATATCACGATGGACTTCGTATCAGGATTGCCGCGTACTCCAGGAGGGAAAGACGCGATTTGGGTCATCGTGGACAGGTTGACCAAATCGGCCTACTTCTTGCCATTCAAGGTGGGTACGTCTACAGAGAGGCTGGCGGAGATGTATATGCGGCAGATAGTCAGGATCCACGGAGTTCCGGTCAACATCGTCTCAGATCGGGATAGCCGTTTTACTTCCCATTTCTGGAGGAGTCTGCAGACCAGCTTGGGCACTCAGCTCAAGTTTAGTACTGCATACCACCCCCAGACGGACGGACAGTCAGAGCGGACTTTTCAGACCCTTGAGGATATGCTGCGGACGTGCGTCCTGGACTTTGGAGGTTCTTGGAAGGATCATCTTCATTTGGTGGAGTTTGCTTATAACAATAGTTTTCAGGCCAGCATCGAGATGTTACCTTTCGAGGCTCTGTACGGGCGTAGGTGCCATAAACCCTTATCCTGGGATGATGTTGGTGAGCGATCTTTGCTGGGGCCAGAGATGATTATGGATGCGGCCGAGAAGGTGAAGCTCATCCGGGACAGACTTCGCGTGGCGCAGGACAGACATCGATACTGGGCCGATAGCCACCGGAGGCCCTTGGAGTTTGAGGTACAGATTAGAGTAGGATTAGATTAGGTTGTTGTTTGTGATTTTTGATCATGTTTGATTTATTTTAATTGAGACCTTGTTTGTGATTAGGTCGGAGACCAAGTTTTCTTGAGGATATCTCCGACTCGTGGTACGATACGTTTTGGTGGAGGCGAAAAGCTTAGCCCGCGCTTCATCGGCCCTTTCGTCATCAGCGGGAGAGTCGGTGACGTGGCTTACAGGCTAGACTTGCCGCCTGCACTTGTGGGGGTCCACAACGTATTTCATGTATCACAGTTGAGACGGTACGTGGCTGACCCTAGCCATGTGCTCAATCATTCGGAGATTGAGGTAGGCCCTTCTTTCAGCTATCCAGAGCAGCCTGTGGAGATTCTGGATCGACGGGTGTAACTCCACTTTTTCAGGAAATTTAAATTTTCCTTTTTCCATAATTTTCTAAATATTACTCTTCTCAAATCAATATTTTGTATTTATTTTTCCTTAGCATTCATTAATATTTTCACTTTTGTTTTATTTTGGGCTTCCACTTAAAGCCCATAACTCAGCCTATGGAGTTAGGCCAGGACTCCATTCCACAAGATTGGTTAACTAAGGTTCTCTTCTTCTTGCTGAACAAATTTCAATTTCTCTAACGGCCACGGCACAGTGGCCATGTGCTCTGATTATTTCCACTGTTCTAACCGACTGCCAGAACAAATTCTCCCGCCAATTCTTGGATTAGCCTAGCTTCCACGCATCATTAGCCTATATAACCTTCCTTTCTCTCTGGGATGAGGCCACCCTCTATTCATTCTCCAACTCAAATTTCTTCATTCGGTTTCCTGGATCTGGAGGACTGGAATTGGCAGCCATGGCAACCCCTCTTCCGGACAGTCGAGCTCCTGTTGAGACAAGCTAAAATCAGTAAGAATGAACCTTCTGATCTATTAGTTTGTAATCCAACTCTAAATTCTTTTCTGGATCGATCAATTTTGTAGGGAGATTGATTCGTGATCGATCGTTCTTCCTCAATCGAGGACGAGAATCGAGGGTGAGTATTCGATCTAGTGATTTTGAATCTCGATTGTGAAAGATTTTGATTTCAATTGTGGTTTCCTTCCCTAGAATTTCATGTGCTAGATCATTGGATCGATTGCCTGGGATTAGCTTGGGAGTCAAATCTGGTTTAACTAGGTAATGTAGAGAATATAGGAATTCTTTGAAACAGCCTAACCAAGGGAGTGCACCATTTTTATTCTGTGTTCTTTGTGTTTGATGTATTGCCTGAACAGTTTACTTATTGATTTTGGACATTGTGGTTGTGCCGTTCTTGAATCATCAGCTCTTTCGAAACTAGGTAGCTATAATTTTTCTTCTTGCAAGTTTAATTGTCTTCCTATGATTCTTAGTATCTTGTATAGTAATTTGGATATATTTTACTGCAGTAGTGTGGGTTGGGATATATTCTGGAATCGAGTTTTACAACCTATGATGATTTCCTGTTGCTTCCTGAAAATGGGCATGACACATTTTGGGTGATCTAGTTCAGCCATATGCTGACTGAATGATCTATGATATCGAGGGCTCCTTTTTCCCTAATGAGTGAAATCTGAAGGCTGTGACTGAGCCATTTCAGTCATTGGGTATTTAATACTTCTGCATGGTTCAATGAAATCATGTATCAGTGAATACTGTGCTGGGAATGTTTTCAATGGCTACCTAGCAGCCATTAGAACAAATTTGTTGATGTTGTGACTGGGAAAACACTTTCAGTCCCTTGGGAATTATGTTGGGTAAAATGTCAAGTTGGGGATGGCTGGGTTCATACTTCAAACAACCTGTGATGATTCGAGCTAGTGAATCTGAGGTTGTTTATAATTTCCTAAGATGGTTACTCTTCATATGTGAGGAAGGTTTCCATGTGGAGTTGCACTAGCTATTGGCATTCCCTTGTTTAGCTCTGGCAAATCTGTTGGGTTCATTGAATCTGGAAATCTGGGTATAGCTTTTGGTTCTATGCCAATGCCTTAACAGGTTTATTTCCCATCCTTAGATTTATTTCACTGTTCTGCTATGGACTGAATTAGTTCCCATGTTTCCTCATGAACAGAGTACCATGTTTCCATATGTTGTTCCAGGAGTGAAATCTCAGTTTAATAAGAATGTCACTTATTTTCAGTGCTGCTGAGCCCTCCCCTGTTATTTCAAAATTGATGCTAGTTGTTCTTGAGTTTGGTTTACATTGAAACTTGTATTAGAGTTCCTGTGCAGTACTGGTAGGTTGTCACCAAGGTTTCAACTTGGTTTTGGCTTAACAACCTACTGTTGTCCTGTTTAGGACTGAGTATAGGTGTGCATTTTGTAGTTTCTACAATCTTGTTTGTATTATCACTATATAGTCGAATACTTTATATCTCTTACATATTGGTTAAGTTTAACTTGGAAGGTTGAAGTTAAGTTGGTTAGGAGTGGGTTTTAGCTTAAGAAGGAGAGTTTTATTTTTCAGTTCAAGAGAACTCGAGAACCTGGAAGTTAGTATTCAGATAGCAGGTATTTCCTGAGATAATTGGTTTGTTCTTTTAAGCCTAGGACTGGTATGTTGGTTATACAAGTGAACCTGCAATATTACTTGTAGTATAATTAGAATGAGTAGTTAAGGTTATGGTATAGCTAGTAGAACTAAATTGTAAGATAGTTTATGATGAACCTAGGTAAATATATCCTGATTAGAATAACCAGTTAGAATTAGTTGTTTATTAATTATCTTGTATACATCATTATTCATACAGGAGGATATCCAGTTTCTTTGCCTACTTGTACTTTCCTGGATCCAGGCAAGTACACTCTACGGTTTTGTACTTTTCATTATATATCCTGTACTTCCTTGAGTGACACAATTGCAACACGTCATGTTCTTTCTGGTACTCTTGTTCTCTTGTGCTTATTACTTGTATCTGGGGAGGGGAAATATACTATCTATGTGACCAATCCCAAGTATCAACTCAGGTGTGTTTTAGCTTAGACCCCGCATCGTGCACGCGGGTCCTAAGTCACCATTCATGTGCTTTCAGGTGCTTTCAGGTTCTTACCCTAGCCGGTCACATATTTAGTTATATTTCAAATGCATTACACACATGTTCAGGAGATTCCCTTGTACTTATTTCCTGTGATATCATGTTCTTTCAGGTGCTTACATATCATGTTCATTCATGCTCTTACATTCATGTTCTTTCATGTACTTTACCCTGTTCTTCATGTACTTATTCACCTGTATTTTCCTGTACTTTCCATGTTCCCTTGTACTTCATTTCATGATGTCTTGTTCATTACCTAGAATTGTACTTGCTCCGCTCCTGACTGGATATGTTATGATAGGTGAGATGGAGGCATTGTGTGACACCTACTATGGACAGGATACTGCCTTCCCTACTGAGCCAGCTGGAGCTGCTTGTGACCTAGAGGCTGCAGAGGCCTAGTTTCATTTAGTTTTCCATTTATCTTTCCATGTATTGAGACTAGCATACTCTTATAGTTGAATTGTAATAAATTCAGATATTGCATCTCTTTTCTGGTTGGGACACATTATATAGTTGCTGTGATTCTATACTTTCATGTTTATCTGGTTAGTTTCCCTAGCTTGGTACAGCTTACTTCATTGTGTCTAACAATGAAGGCTGGGCGTGTCCGACTCGTGTCCGATTATTCGGGAGCGGGTCGTGACATGTTTTTAGTGGTGGCCCATGCAGGTCCATCCTAATGGTACCTAGGACTTAGCGTACTATTGGGGGACTTGATTACACTAGGGAAACTTGATCACAGCATAGGAAAATCGGGAATAAGGGTATATCAGGTATATCAGGTGTATCAGGTATTTTGATATTCTATAAACACTTGTTGTATGTAGGTCTAGGTTATTTTAACAGTTTTCTGTTTTGCAGATAGTTCAAAAGCATGCGACACCAGAACTGTCAATTCACCTGCACTTGACGTTTCCGAGCTTTCACTATCTTCTACCACTCTACTATCCCCATGGGTAGTACGTAGTTGACGGAGACGTTTGAAGAGTCCCTTGACAACCAGAGGAAGCAGGCCATCCTTTCCAAGTTAGACTTGTAGATACACTCTCCGAGCCAGGAAGGACTTCTGATTTCCAGACGCTCAGATACTTGGACTTTTCCGACACCAAGCGCATATCTTGCACCAGAGAGCCGATCGAGAACCTGAAGCCGCCACTGAAGATCATCCCAGCATGTGAGGATCCGACTTCTCTGAAGATTAGAGCCACCAGCCTGGAGATTCAGAATGTAACGTAGACAATGGAACGAAACCGGAAGCTGAAGCTCATGAAAGACATGAAGATTTATGACAAAGACAACAACTACCCTGGACCCGCAAAGCGTCACAATACTCATTCAGCGTTTCTTCGGTCACACCCCCAGTCGCATCATCAGGGGCAGATCTCAGCAGCCAGCACGCCAGCAGCCATATATTCCTGCCAGAGCCCTGCACTTCAGCCCCAGCGGGAGATCCAGATTCAGATCCAGCCGACGATCATTTACAATTTTTGCCACCTCTCAGGATGCCACTACGAAGAGTGCCGCAAAAGACGAAGACTACGCTAGTACTGCGGATCACCTACTCACCAAGTCAAAGATTGTCCGGTGACCGTTGATCGCACTGCCCGAAAACAAGCACGGGGAGCACCAGGACCGCAGCAGAAGGACCCGCCTCTCCAGATTCAGCAGTTATATGGAGCATTACCGCACGGACCAGTCTACGTCAGGACAGTGAAGAAGATTGAAGTGATTCCAGTCCCGGAGGAAATACTGAAGACAGATTGAAGACAGAGGATTTCTGATTAGCAATCCAGTCTCTCCTTAAAATCCTCTTAGCACCTAGATCACTTCTTCAAAACTTTTTGTTTCCTATCCTTGAAATCTTGATTGATGTCGAAACCTACTTTGAGATATTGTTTCCTGTTTCGGTAAACTTGTTTCGGATCCACAAATCAATAATTGTTTGAAATTCATTATTCGATACCGTTTGCATATTCATCATTCCTGACCTTGTTTTCTAGTAATGGCTCCTATTTTGCAAATTTTGTTCCTTTATCAAACTTCGCACTAATTGAGATTTTAATTCCTATTCGAGACTTCATTCCTAAATCCTGTTCCTCAATCAAAAATTTGTTTAAGCTCCGTCCTATTCAAGACATTGTTGCAAATTCCTTTGAGGGTTTTGAAGACTTCATTTCCTATTCGAGATTTGTTTCCTCATTCATGACTTTGATTTTCTAGTCGAGAGTTGTTGGTCCACTATTTTGTTTCGATCTTGTCTCCTATCAAAGATTTGCTTGTTTTATGGATACTTGTTCCTACTCGTTTATTGATATCCTGTTTGCTAATTGAACTTGTACTATTCAGAATTATTCCTACTTGAAATATCATTCTGAAACCTTGTTTGAACCTTCGCTTCTATTGATGCTTGTTTTGAGATTCTATTCCCTATTCTTGACTTTATTCGGGACTTGTTCTCTATTTACGATTTTGGTTGTTGAGATTCGCTTGTTTCATGTTTACAATCCAATACCTTGTCTCCTATTAGAACCTGTTTTCTAGTCACTATTCTAAACCTTGTTTCCTTGTTAAAATTTTCTATTCAAGGTTTTACTTCTTAATTTGAAACTTGTTTCCTATCTGGTATCTTGCTTTTATGTCATCTTGAGATTTTGCTATCTATCTGGGATTAAGTCCATGTACTAAATCTTGTTACCATTCCAGATATCAGTTGAAATTCCGTCATAATTTGAAACTTCGCTCCCTGTCTGAAAATTTTAAATCTCCCTGGTTGCCTTTTGTATTCACTGATTGGATCCCTTGTCGTTTCTTAATACCTAATAAACTCTTGTATTCTAACAGTCAGGTAACTTCACCATTTCCGTAACTTGGATTATTGAAACTCTTTTGAAATTCCTAAGGATAAAGTCGAGAGGCTATTCGATGACCTACTATGGCATGACAGTTGCGCGCTTCAGCCATTAGCTGGATTATGGAGACTGAGGGTTCACTGCAGCCAGTAGCGCACTGGCGAGGCAGGGACTCTAAGTTGAAGTGATTTCAGACACCCATAGGTTTTCGAGTGTTGACGAGACTTGTCATATTCTTCATATCTTGATCTCTTGGGTTGTTTCGTCAATGAATGTTGGAAAATGGATAAGGTTGATAGAGTATTTGGAGACATATTGTTATTTGAGTCACGGAGCCGAAAGTCCACTGCAGTCAGATACATACTGGCGGGGTAGGGATTCTAAGCAAAGTGATTTCAGATACCAACATGTTCTTGGATATTCTGGAGACTATAATTCTTTTCATATGATTATTGTTTTCGAAAATCACAAATCCTTGCATGTTCACCCTGATTTGATACTGTATCTCCTGAGTATTTCGTAGGTTCCTCAAATCAACCCTTGCTAATTACCTTCTAGTATTGTATCATTAGATCATTGATTTCCTCAAATTATACATTGCCAGATTTTGATTCCATACTTCGTTTGTGTCTTGTCTAAATTTTGATCTTAAATCATGTCTATTTGACCATGTTTTCCTATCTTATCCTAGTCCACTTGTGTTAAACTATCAAATTTTTTGATCGTACTTAATAGTTGTCTTCATGATTTTGCTCTTCTAAGTTGTAATTGAAATTCCTTCCATTTTGCAACTATTTGATCCTCGATCCTTGTCAAGCGTGATATCCCAAACTTCTTATGTGTACTTAGACTCAAGGCTCAGAGCGTCATGGATCGACAGAAGCACTAGGCGGACAGCAGCAGACGGACACTTGAGTTCGAGGCTGGGGACAGAGTATTCCTGAAGATCTCACCGACTAGGGGCGTCATCAGATTCGGCAGAGGCGGGAAGCTCAGTCCGAGATTCATCGGACCTTTTGACGTGACGGGCCGGATTGGCGAGGTGGCGTATCGACTGGCGCTTCCAGCTAGCTTGGAGGGAGTGCACGATGTTTTCCACGTATCTCAGCTTCGACGATACATTCCAGACCCCAGCCACGTGGTGGACTATTCAGTGCTGGAGGTGGGCCCGAGATTGACTTACGAGGAGCAGCCAGTAGAGATCCTCGACCGGAGGGAGAAGCGTCTGCGGAACCAGACCATTCCTCTTGTCCGCGTCATGTGGAGACACCACTCTCCGGGAGACTCCACATGGGAGCGTGAGGATGAGATGCGTGAGCGATATCCTAGTTTGTTCACTTGAGTGCTTTGTACTTTATGCATTTTTCTTCTGAATTCAATAAACAACTCTTTGGATTCACTATTTTGATTTTTTTTTTCTTTCCTGTGTTTACATTCCAATTTCGAGGACGAAATTCTTCAAGGGGGAGAGTATTTGTAACTCCACTTTTTCAGGAAATTTAAATTTTCCTTTTTCCATAATTTTCTAAATATTACTCTTCTCAAATCAATATTTTGTATTTATTTTTCCTTAGCATTCATTAATATTTTCACTTTTGTTTTATTTTGGGCTTCCACTTAAAGCCCATAACTCAGCCTATGGAGTTAGGCCAGGACTCCATTCCACAAGATTGGTTAACTAAGGTTCTCTTCTTCTTGCTGAACAAATTTCAATTTCTCTAACGGCCATGGCACATTGGCCATGTGCTCTGATTATTTCCACTGTTCTAACCGACTGCCAGAACAAATTCTCCCGCCAATTCTTGGATTAGCCTAGCTTCCACGCATCATTAGCCTATATAACCTTCCTTTCTCTCTGGGATGAGGCCACCCTCTATTCATTCTCCAACTCAAATTTCTTCATTCGGTTTCCTGGATCTGGAGGACTGGAATTGGCAGCCATGGCAACCCCTCTTTCGGACAGTCGAGCTCCTGTTGAGACAAGCTAAAATCAGTAAGAATGAACCTTCTGATCTATTAGTTTGTAATCCAACTCTAAATTCTTTTCTGGATCGATCAATTTTGTAGGGAGATTGATTCGTGATCGATCGTTCTTCCTCAATCGAGGACGAGAATCGAGGGTGAGTATTCGATCTAGTGATTTTGAATCTCGATTGTGAATGATTTTGATTTCAATTGTGGTTTCCTTCCCTAGAATTTCATGTGCTAGATCATTGGATCGATTGCCTGGGATTAGCTTGGGAGTCAAATCTGGTTTAACTAGGTAATGTAGAGAATATAGGAATTCTTTGAAACAGCCTAACCAAGGGAGTGCACCATTTTTATTCTGTGTTCTTTGTGTTTGATGTATTGCCTGAACAGTTTACTTATTGATTTTGGACATTGTGGTTGTGCCGTTCTTGAATCATCAGCTCTTTCGAAACCAGGTAGCTATAATTTTTCTTCTTGCAAGTTTAATTGTCTTCCTATGATTCTTAGTATCTTGTATAGTAATTTGGATATATTTTACTGCAGTAGTGTGGGTTGGGATATATTCTGGAATCGAGTTTTACAACCTATGATGATTTCCTGTTGCTTCCTGAAAATGGGCATGACACATTTTGGGTGATCTAGTTCAGCCATATGCTGACTGAATGATCTATGATATCGAGGGCTCCTTTTTGCCTAATGAGTGAAATCTGAAGGCTGTGATTGAGCCATTTCAGTCATTGTGTATTTAATACTTCTGCATGGTTCAATGAAATCATGTATCAGTGAATACTGTGCTGGGAATGTTTTCAATGGCTACCTAGCAGCCATTAGAACAAATTTGTTGATGTTGTGACTGGGAAAACACTTTCAGTCCCTTGGGAATTATGTTGGGTAAAATGTCAAGTTGGGGATGGCTGGGTTCATACTTCAAACAACCTGTGATGATTCGAGCTAGTGAATCTGAGGTTGTTTATAATTTCCTAAGATGGTTACTCTTCATATGTGAGGAAGGTTTCCATGTGGAGTTGCACTAGCTATTGGCATTCCCTTGTTTAGCTCTGGCAAATCTGTTGGGTTCATTGAATCTGGAAATCTGGGTATAGCTTTTGGTTCTATGCCAATGCCTTAACAGGTTTATTTCCCATCCTTAGATTTATTTCACTGTTCTGCTATGGACTGAATTAGTTCCCATGTTTCCTCATGAACAGAGTACCATGTTTCCATATGTTGTTCCAGGAGTGAAATCTCAGTTTAATAAGAATGTCACTTATTTTCAGTGCTGCTGAGCCCTCCCCTGTTATTTCAAAATTGATGCTAGTTGTTCTTGAGTTTGGTTTACATTGAAACTTGTATTAGAGTTCCTGTGCAGTACTGGTAGGTTGTCACCAAGGTTTCAACTTGGTTTTGGCTTAACAACCTACTGTTGTCCTGTTTAGGACTGAGTATAGGTGTGCATTTTGCAGTTTCTACAATCTTGTTTATATTATCACTATATAGTCGAATACTTTATATCTCTTACATATTGGTTAAGTTTAACTTGGAAGGTTGAAGTTAAGTTGGTTAGGAGTGGGTTTTAGCTTAAGAAGAAGAGTTTTATTTTTCAGTTCAAGAGAACTCGAGAACCTGGAAGTTAGTATTCAGATAGCAGGTATTTCCTGAGATAATTGGTTTGTTCTTTTAAGCCTAGGACTGGTATGTTGGTTATACAAGTGAACCTGCAATATTACTTGTAGTATAATTAGAATGAGTAGTTAAGGTTATGGTATAGCTAGTAGAACTAAATTGTAAGATAGTTTATGATGAACCTAGGTAAATATATCCTGATTAGAATAACCAGTTAGAATTAGTTGTTTATTAATTATCTTGTATACATCATTATTCATACAGGAGGATATCCAGTTTCTTTGCCTACTTGTACTTTCCTGGAGCCAGGCAAGTACACTCTACGGTTTTGTACTTTTCATTATATATCCTGTACTTCCTTGAGTGACACAATTGCAACACGTCATGTTCTTTCTGGTACTCTTGTTCTCTTGTGCTTATTACTTGTATCTGGGGAGGGGAAATATACTATCTATGTGACCAATCCCAAGTATCAACTCAGGTGTGTTTTAGCTTAGACCCCGCATCGTGCACGCGGGTCCTAAGTCACCATTCATGTGCTTTCAGGTGCTTTCAGGTTCTTACCCTAGCCGGTCACATATTTAGTTATATTTCAAATGCATTACACACATGTTCAGGAGATTCCCTTGTACTTATTTCCTGTGATATCATGTTCTTTCAGGTGCTTACATATCATGTTCATTCATGCTCTTACATTCATGTTCTTTCATGTACTTTACCCTGTTCTTCATGTACTTATTCACCTGTATTTTCCTGTACTTTCCATGTTCCCTTGTACTTTATTTCATGATGTCTTGTTCATTACCTAGAATTGTACTTGCTCCGCTCCTGACTGGATATGTTATGATAGGTGAGATGGAGGCATTGTGTGACACCTACTATGGACAGGATACTGCCTTCCCTACTGAGCCAGCTGGAGCTGCTTGTGACCTAGAGGCTGTAGAGGCCTAGTTTCATTTAGTTTTCCATTTATCTTTCCATGTATTGAGACTAGCATACTCTTATAGTTGAATTGTAATAAATTTCAGATATTGCATCTCTTTTCTGGTTGGGACACATTATATAGTTGCTGTGATTCTATACTTTCATGTTTATCTGGTTAGTTTCCCTAGCTTGGTACAGCTTACTTCATTGTGTCTAACAATGAAGACTGGGCGTGTCCGACTCGTGTCCGATTATTCGGGAGCGGGTCGTGACAACGGGAGAAGGTCCTGAGGAACCAGGTGATACCGTTGGTACGCGTCACATGGAGGCATTATTCTCCAGGAGAGTCTACCTGGGAGCGGGAGGATGAGATGCGCGAGCGGTACCCTTATCTTTTTGGACCTTGAGGTATACTTTCTATCCTTCTCATCAGTTGCATTTCGCCTTTCAATTTCGAGGACAAAATTCTTTTCAGGAGGGTAGATTTGTCATTTCCACATTTCTAGTGTGAGGGTATTTTTTTCATTTTGGGGTATTTTTAAATTTATTAGAATTAGTTAGAATTTATGGGAATTTTTAGAAATTTATTTGGAATTGTTTGACTTGGTTGACTTTTGTCTAGTGTTGACTTTGTAGACCAACCTAGAAACTAACCCTAGTTAGTGGGCCATGGTTAGGTCAATAGACTCTAGTCTAACCTAGCCTAAGACTTGGTTTAGGTCTTGTTTTAGCAAATAGTAATAGGAGTCATAAGTCATGACTTGTGGTTTTAGAACCATTGTTAATCTAATCTACATTTAGCCTTGTAGTGGCCCAAGGCCCAACCAAATGACAAGACCCCAACCCAATCCCCAAGTGGCCGACCACCCTTAGCCTAGGGAATCCCATCCTATATAATCCCTCTCAAAACTAGGGTTGCCTCTTTCCATAGGAAGAGCCCTAATTTCAAGGAGGTGAGTTCTTGTCTCCATTAATTCACCATAAATTCATTTTAGGTCCTAAAATCCTTAAATTAGTTGCAATGATTTCTAATGCTGATATTCTTGCTGCTATTAATGTTTTGGTCCAGCTTGCTATTGATTGGAAGTGATTTGGACATCAAGCAAAGTGTTAGAAAGAGCCCCTTTCCTATTGAAAGTTCAAACTAAGGTAACTTCTCCAAATCTCCATGGAATCCCTGTCAATCTTCATGAATAGGAAGCCCTAAGGGTCCCCCTAGGGTTTGGATAAGATTTGTGACCTGTGTCAGTGGTTTCGTGTCCATTCTGGACACGTATCAGTGCCAGTAGCACTGTGTTCGACGAAATGCCTCAAAG
>JANAVB010038613.1:2728720-2850936 GCA_029216955.1 Iris pallida
TTGTGCTTGTGCGTTTCACTTACATCATGTACTCCTGTGCTTCTATTTTACATGTGCACTCCTGTGAATCTTGTACTCTCATGTTCACAGAGCCCCCATGTATACTATCATGTGCACCCTATATGGGCCCCCATGTGATATCTTGTGCAATAACATAACCTGTATAGATCCTTGTGTATTGATTGGGGTACGGGGAGTAGAATTGGGCATGTGAATAATACACCAGTAGTTTCTTATCAGAATCTCATCCTTAGTGTCTTATCAGAATCTCCTATGCCATTTACATGTCCATATTGTACTCTAACTCACTAGTCACTGCTAGTTCTCTATGTATAGTAGATATTTACATTACAGTTCTCTTCTGTTTACATACCGTATTTCTTCAGTACTGTATCTTACTTTACTGCATGTTTTTACTTTCTAACTGCTATGATCTGTTGAGATGTACTGTGCTCGCTCCTGTCCTGACTGGACCTGTTGAAAATATTACAGAGAACGAGGAGGAGGCTTGTCTTGACACCTATTACGGGGCAGCCCTTGATGACACCTGTGAGCTGGACCCTCAGGAGGATCCAGCAGTAGCTGAGGACCTTCCCCCGACTGCCTAGACTAGATAGTTAGGCTTTTATTTATGTAGTTGGATCATGTTCTAGTTAGACTCTTTATGTGGAGATCAGTTGTATATATTCTTTTATCTGAGACTTGTACTGCTGGGATATCTTAGACTACTGTTTTATCTATTTCATTTCCTTGAGTTCTGTTCATATCATGCTATATCTTCCTTAGTTGTGATTGAGTTTCTATTGCTATGTTACCCCGTTCGGGGAGTATAAACTGTTTAGAGATAAATTGCTAGATGTTGTAACCTAGGACAGCGTTCTACCGCCGACACTGCGACGTAGGCTGGGCGTATTCACGTCTCGTGCCCCTACTCTAGGGTGCGGGGTCGTGACAGTTGAATAGCAGATTGAGTTAGCAAATAGTTATCGAGATACCACTTAATGGCTTAGCCTTCATATATAAACCGTCTTATTGATACATGTGAATTTGTGGAGGTATATATGTAATAGTGGAGTATCCACTGTAAATAATCAGTTACTTATGCTTATTCGTTGCACTTTCTGTCTTTCTTGCGTTCTTTCTTTGTTCTTTCTTGTACTTGCGTGTGTTTGAAGTTGCAGCAGATATTGTAAGAGCCGAATAACTTTGATTTAGTGAATTTCTCATTCTCCGTATAGAAGTAGGAAGAACTCATCAAATGACATATGACTCTCCCTTGGGTGATTATTTGTGCTATATTGTTTCTCTATTAAAGTAGTTAACTTCTTTCATCTCTATTATTATTTTGGTGATCTTTGCTTCGTTCCCAAGAGTCCTTGTATGCTATCATCTACAGTATAGATGTATACACGGACATGCAAGCATTTTCATAAGTGCACAGTTAGATACTTTCGTGCTTTAGTACATGTACTTAGGTTCTCACTTATTGCTCCATGTATCTCAGATAGTGCCTTGTGTGTTATCCACAAGCATGCATCTCTCTCTATCAATGCATATGTATATGTATGCATAGCTATACAATTAGTTAATATCAGGGAATGGAGGGCCATTAATATGGACAACAACACTATTTATGTTGATGTATTTGTCTTGGTAGTTTCAAACGAAAGAACTTTAGTTTTGAAGAATGTACTTGTTTATCATGAAACTGAAAAGTATGTGAATTTCCTTTTTCGTCTTATAGCTTAATGTGCTGTAGAGATTTCTGCGATTTCCTGTAGCAAATTGTATCAATACTTCTTTGTTTAGACTCTAGTCCAGGGGAACTTGTAGACTGTTTCTTAGTTGTATGAGCTTTAACTGCATGACAAAGAGATACTTAACCTAACTGTGATATGACTTTCTATGGGTTTTATCCAAGTTCTCTCTTGCTCATAGGTTCCTTGGTTAGGAATTTGGCATCAACATGGTTGACTTCAAGTTGATAGCTGGTTATAGATGCTTGTGTCAATTCTAGTGTGAAGCTTTCTTGTGTTCCATAGTCGACTCTATTATAATGGAAGAAGGCTTGGACTATGATGAATATGAAGAAGGCTTGTCATTTCATGATAGAAGAATGGACAGGAAGGTGGTATATCCACATAGAACCTGTCTATAAAGTCATTTGAAACATGCCAACATGATGTAATCGTGTTATAATATACTAATTTGTTTCTTTTCCCTTGGTCCTTTTGTCGACTGCTACCATCAAACTTTAGCTGAAATTCCTGCTTATATTCCATATATTAAAAATAAAACCCCCTCCAGATCGTTTGCTGTAAGTGAAAATCCTTTAGAAACAATGCAGCCTCATATTGATGTCTTTTGTTCGTCATTTGCAATCTTCATCTTATTTTTGTATTAGCGGCTTGATACCACCTTTAATTTTTCTTTTCCTATCGCAACTTTGATGTATGAGTCAATTATGAAAATCTACTTCCAAGTTATCTACGTCGCGCATTGCTCAAAATCATGGGATTAGCATGTGCCAAACATTATCAGTGGTTGGCACAGTCAGAAATGCACACTAATTGAGCTGTTATGATAGACAACTCTTGCCTCTGTTGCAGGTTGAAACGAAAAGGCAAAAGCGGTGATCCGTCATTGGGGATGAAGGTTGGCTGTCATGTGGATCAGGTGGCCTTGTTGGCTAAGTAACAGCAGCTTTTACATCGATGTTGGTAGGTACTATGGAATTTGTACAGAGCATAGAAGAGACCTTATTCCTGGGGATGAAGGTTGGCTGTCACTGGGGATGAAGGTTGGAAATAGAGTGTTCCACTTACGTACTTGCATCTTATTCCTAGACTCACTTCAAGCTGACGTGGTTTATCCAAAAATAGTTTTGTTCGAAGCATATTCCAATCCTTTATAAGAAATTTCCTAATTTACTTTGAGGACAAAGATATGAGATATCTGATTCCTTTGTCAGGTTTCTTTTAGTTTTAGGCTATAGATATCTAAGGTAAGCATAATTTGTATCGTGGTATGATTATCATTACTTTGATCTTCGTCTTTCATCTAAATCATGCAGTCAGTGCCTTCATATTTTTCTAGTTGAGGGTATAACATTTGAAAATTAAGCCTAGTGGTTTTACTAGATAAACATATTGGTTACATAATTTATTTCCAGTTTATCCTTATACCAGTTGTTTTATATATGAGAAATTCATAAATATGTTATTTTTTATTTCTCTGTCTTAGTTGAAGTTTATATAGAGTTGGTTGAAAGTAAAAGCTCTTGGTTTATTTTCCCATGATCTGCATATTATTCAATCTTACAAGAAACGAATGTTTGGAACAGGACTCCTTTGGTCTCATTTCTTTAGGAGAGGGGATGGCGTCAAAACTTTGTATGGGGAGGATTATCTGGACCAGAAAAAGAGGTTATTCTAATGGCTTCTAGTTCCAGCTATTTAGTCTTCATTAAACTGAAGTATAAAACTGTTACATTAATATTATTGAAGGATTTTGTTAGTTTCATTTTGGGCATTCATATTTTTGTTTTTTATATTCCTTGAATTCCTACAATGTGACTGCAGTTTGAAATGGCTAAATAGTACCTTAAGCCTACAGTAGGAGGAATTGCCATTGATGCTAGTTGTGGAAGTGGATTATTTTCATGATTATTTGCAAAGAGTGGCTTGTTTTAACTTGTTGCTTTAGACTTCTCAGAGAACATGTTGCGGCAATGTGATGAATTCATCAAGAAGGAAGATATTTTAAAAGGGTAAAAAAAAAACTTAAACTGATTCAGGTAGATATTTGTTTAGAAAGATCAGCATCAGCTTAAGGGCGATCTTTCAAATGATTTCTAGATCATGCACTGCATAAATATTTAGTCGTCTTCTTGTGGAAGTTCATTGACTAGTTTGGAGTATTGTTTTTAGAGTGGTTGATACATGATCTTTTTTCATTTCAGGAACTTAATTTTGGTTGGGGCAGACATCTCTAGACTTCTTTTCATTACAGCCTCTGTTGATGCTGCATGCTGGTGCTGCGTTGCATTGTTGGCCATCACCATCAACTGCTGTAAGCAAAGTCCACTATGTTTTTATGAACCAAAATTAGAACATCAAAACTTTCATCACAACTCACTTTGGTGCAAAGTTTCATCAGGACTCATTTTGAAGCAGAAGTATGAGACAATTTCAAAGTCTCACAAATGTCTCATATATCAGTATTATGCAGTATTAGTGAGAATTTTGTACTATCAGTATTATGCAGTATCAGTATTTTGCAGTATCAATATTCTGCAGGGCCATTGAGGGCCTGTTGTTAGTAAGGCAACATTACCTTCAGTTTTGGCAGCATCATACCTTAGCAGTATCAGTTTGGGCTGTATCATGTATGTGAAAGCTTGTTTGGGCTGTTGTTTTCAAGTTTTTGTGCCTTTTGCTTTCCAGGCTACTTAAGAATGCAAAAAGAAAGTAATATTACAAAGTTGAAATGATTATGATTGTTGCTGTTGCTCTTGTATGTGATCTTTTTGCTTTTCCTAATGATATTTTTGTGAGTATCCCTTGTTCCCTGCCACTATCAGTTTGGAAAAAAAATTATGGGTCATTTGGTTTTGTGAGTATCCCTTGCTATATGTGTTCAGGTAGGAGATCTGATTACTAGTTACCATCGTGCTTTACATTCTTTCCTAACCATATCTGAATACTTTGATGCATTTATATTCTTCTCAGATTTTGTTGGAGAGGGGAGCTAAGCTAGCATAGAATGCAGGGACGAGAATGCAGGTTTTGTGATACCACTGATGTTCGATAAGGCAAATTTGGTTTTGTGAAGCGAATGCTCGATACTACTGATGTTCTAGGTGACACGGTGAGACGGCTTGCAATCTCATACCGGTTACTTCCTTAGATTTTCTGATAAATTATGATTAAAGTGCATCCTGGTGTCCAGCCTCTCCATCATGCAGCCAGAGGAGAACACTTGGATGTTGTGCAATTACTTCTTTCCTTTGGAGCTTGTCACAGGTTCTGTGACCGGTTAGTAGAATTTTCATGATAATACATAATTAATGTGTCAAAGGCAGGTTTTTGGAAACTCTAGTTGCCACAGGTTCTGTATCCCTTGTTATATGTGATACTTTTTCTCAAATTGATATCATTTGATCATTTCTCATTTGATTTCAGGTTGTAATTTCTCTGTCTAGCAGTCTAGGTATCATTGCTATCAGTAAAAATTTGTTTCTAATATATTTTTTTGGTCACTTGCAGGGTTCTAATGTATTATTGGAGGAAGTTTGTAGTATTGGGGGAGTGCAGGTATGATGAGAATTTTAATATAATTTATTTTCATTTATCAGAAATAAAAAAAATTAGAAAATTTATATTTACTAATTATATGTCAATTAATTGTGTCGGAAATTTTTAGTTCAATGTGCATTTGCATATATAGTATCGTTTGGGATTGTCCAAAAATAGACATTTTACTTCATTCAATTCACATAAGATTTTAAAGAATTTATTTGCCCCCTCGGAGTCGAATGGCTAGCTCCGCCCATGCCAGCAAATTTATTGAATTCTAAAGTTATGTTTGCTAACCTCTAGCGACAATCTTAAATTGTAGTGCAGAGTCAATTTTACTATTTTGCTGATGCCTGCCTTTTCGCTTCTTTTTAGTTCTTGTCGATCAGCGTTAACTTTCAGCTGTTTAATTTAGCTTATGTGAGAGGCGGTTTCTCGTGATATTGTGTCCATAATCTTATGTATCATGCACCCTGCACTTATACACATATTTCTTGATACAATTTGTCGCTCTCAACGGATAGCAGCGTCAGGCCGATTTGACTCGCTTTGATGATGCTGAGTTCCTTTACATTTTTCAGGCTCGGTCTTGAGAAATGCAATGGCAGATATCCAGTGGATGATGGTTCACCATCCTACTGCTCCGGCGACCATCATCCATCATCCATCATCCTAATTTTGATGGATCGAGACTTGGTAATGCTCCATCGTATGCTTACTTCGACCCGATGACTACTGATTTTGATCTGACTGAGCCTCCTGCTAGCTCTGTCCTACTAGTGGTGCTGATAGCTGATCATATATTTTTGGTCTAGTATTATGTTTTATGGATCTATCTTTCTGGCTGATGATCATGTAGTAGCACTTTATTTTTATTCATTCTAGACTATCATCTGTAGTGATTTTTATATTATCAACTTTAGTACTCTCAGTTGTAGTAGAATTTTCATTTATATTAGTTATTAGCTTTCGTCTACTGCTGATATTTTATTTTTTGCTACTGCTAATGGTCTCATATAATACTTGAACTGTTGACTTATTATATAACATATTGGTACTTTTCTATTTTTTGGTGATATTCAATTCACAAATTACGGGGGAGCCGTATTTTGAGTACATGACAAAGGAGGAGAATATACCAAAAATTATATTTTCAAAGATTTCTTCAGACAAGTCAGGTATAAAATTTCAATGTTAATATTATATTCGTTATATTTTGGTATAAACTAAAAGTTTGTCAATTATCAAAATGGGAGAGATTGTTAGTCCATTGGTCATGATCACACATGATTTTGATAATCAATGTCAACTTTGGTCGATACGCAAAATATACTTACTACTACAAGTTTACAGGTTTCAAGACTGCACATACTACTGCTACAAGCTACAAAAGTCTTGTTGTCATCAACAACCAAACACAATGAAATCAAGATCAAGTTTCACATATTTATTCTATATTTTATTTTCATTGAGTCTAGTAAAAATAGGTAAGGTTTATCTGAATCGGTACTGGCTTACCTGTTTCTCAGTACACAAAGATCATATTCTACATATCCATAAATACATATCCAAAATTCCACATTCCAAATATCCCAAAACCTATCAATTTGGTCCAATACTGGTCTGACAGAACTCTGACAGAACTCGGCCCGAGTTTGGCCTGTTCGGTCAGGTTAGTTTGAACAAAAATTTTAAATTCTCTCCAAATCTGCATCCAACGTTCGAATGCGAGATTTCTGCATCCAAACACTGTCCGAATTCGGTCTACAAAAACATTATAAATAGAGAAGAACTTTCACATTTCCAAATCACTTAATCATTCATTCCTTCTC
The DNA here is from genome assembly GCA_029216955.1 of Iris pallida. NCBI lineage: Eukaryota > Viridiplantae > Streptophyta > Magnoliopsida > Asparagales > Iridaceae > Iris > Iris pallida. Next base: position 2,735,850 of record JANAVB010038613.1, read on the forward strand.
TCTTCTATTTATTATAAGTGTTTTCTACAAGCTACACGTTCAAATCAAGTCTATACTACTCTTAGCCAAGTCAGTACAGTTTTTGTTTAATCTAGAGTTTGGTGTAGAAGAGTTGTATCGGAGGTTGTTTCAGAAAACTTTTCAGTTTTCAAATTGCCTTCTGGTATCGGTCGTGCACTCATCGCCAAGCACGGTGTTGTGAGTCGATCGTGCACTTGTCGCCAATCACGATTTTGTAAGAGTTGCAAGCACTCAGTTAAAGCTTGTGCCATAGTGGATTAACATCGAGCAGGAGTACTAGAGACTGGACAAGTCCTCTCAGAAGAAAACTAGTATATATCGTTAGGTCACTGAGTTTGATCTTCTTAACTCTTACTTTACTGCAAGTTATTTACTGTAATATCATTTGCTTTTACTTGCCATAGTATATAAGTTTATAATTTTTTAATTGGTGATATTTTTGTTACATACACACACACTCTATTCTACCCCCTCTAGAGGTGCTCAATGGTCCTATACTTGTAGGATGCCCAAACCTATTAGACCTATTTTAGATTGATTTTTGTGGATTAATATGCAGCCAAATTAATTAAATCTAATTTAAACCAACTCCATCACAACTTTCTTATTTTGGGCTCGATTTAAATACTAGGAGATAGAAGTTTATGTATCTTTTAAAATAGGCAATCAAATCAACCCAAAATAAATCCCACCAAACCCTAACTTATAAAACTCAAAAAATTTATATTTTAACCTTCAAAAATTGTAGCCTCTCTCCCATACATTGTAAAAACTGAAATCCCCTCACAGCCCAATTCAGATGTAGTACCTTGTGATGTAACAGCATTAATTTTGACCCCTTTTCGACCTCCCGTGACACTCTACGAATATTTGTGAAGCTAAAGTAAACCTCTACAATCCTATCAACCCTCCAGATGTTCACTATCCCTTCAAGTATACCAAAATAGTCCTACAAATTAACCAAAGTTCGATATCTACGTCTTAATTTGTTCCAGTAGGTACACTGTTTTGCATCTAGAGTTTTGTGTACTTTTCGACCTCATCTCTTTATGCAACAAAACTAATGGAAATATCTTTGTGTCTATTTTCATATTCAATTGGTCACCCCACAAAATTACATAGTCAGGGCATCCGTTCCATTGAAAGATAGACCAGTTCTGTTGCAAGCCAACTTTCATCCACTTCCGTGCCACTTCGACCATCCGTATATTTTTTGGTAAGAAAGTAGACTTACTAAGATTTCCAATTTATATACTTTTGCATAGTTTTGGTTTCGTTTGTTATTTATTAAAAAATTGGACATTCATCATAATATTGAAACACCAAAATCCATGAGTTCTACGTGTCCAATTGATTTGAAACTTCGTATACCATCACCAAATTTATTGTTGTGCATGTTTTCATGATAAATATATAATTTTATCTATTTTCCATTATTTTTTCAGAATTAATGATTTCTAAATATTTTTTATTCCCGAGCTCATATCGTATACATAGTCTAGGAACATTGTTGTAGAATCAACGTAGGACTTGTATACATAATTTTCTACCAATAAAATATAATAAATAATGATGTAAAATATTTATAAATACTTTTCTAGAATTTAAATTAATGTTTTATGTTAGTAAAAAAATACTTTTATTGGAAGATTTGGTAGTTTATAAGTTATATTGTGTAGTATAGACATTATGACTTTTTTTGGTGTATAGATATTATTATGGCTCATATATGGGAAGTACATATATGGTAAGTCATTATAGAATTATTAATAATATGATATTTACTATAGGTGGACTTGCCGGGAGTAGCGAGGACGTTAGAGTTGGCCAGACGTACACATGGATAGAGGTTATATGCAAGTGAACCTTGCCAATGTTATGGTTTACTATCTTTTTATTTTTATTGTTGCATTATTCTCATTCATTATTGTAATGACGTAGGATTGGTTGGTATTTAGTGTATCGTTTTCGGATGCCAATATCATTTATTGACATTGTATATCGACAATTAGGCATTACGTGTATTATGTCGTATTCATTGACACAATGAACCACATGACACGGACACGATGGATGATGATAATATGATACAGTCTGACATGAGATATTTGTGGCTAAAGACTCTGTGATATCATGTAGTACTAGCTCGCATGACTTGTTACTGGTACATGATTCATACATGACTTGACTGGAAAGTTTATAGCATAGGGGAGGGGAGGACTCTACCAAAATATTCGACCATCTAGACTCTTGATCAGGCTTCCATATTTAGGATTTGGTTATTTTACTCGTGGTCATGGTCTCTGTAGCAGAGCTATGGTATTGTTTATTTGTTCGCCCATCGGTACCATAGTACGGTGCCATCTGTGATTGCCTGTACGGCTGGGCCTGGTATTAGGATTGTCTTTAGCTACATTTTGCACTTAGATGGTTATGGTAGTTACCTTTCATTATATAAATATCCTTTTTACTGTTTATTGGCATATTTTTTTGTATCTTGCTATGTCTCATAAGGACCTGGTGGCTTCTTCCGGTACTTGGTCATGTAGAGATAGTCCGTTGATCATGGAGGTATTGCTGTATCTGGCTCTGATATTTTATCATGATTTTACATTTATTTGTTATTTCTATTCTACTGTTTAGGCTTGTTTGTAGACCCATATCGTTCTTCGGGTCTAATCGAACATATATATTATTTGGCTGCAGACTATGGAATATGTTGTTCATTCTTGATGTTACTTCTCTTGTGGATTAAGATAGATATATTTATAGTTGATTGATAGGTAGAATTAGAACATCAAGACAGCTTATACGTATTTGAGCCGGCTGGAGTGCACTCGATACGTAGATGGCATGTATATATATTCCTACTCCTACGTAATTTAGGACTGGGGCATTACAAGTAGTGCTTGTGAGAGCTAGAAAGGAAGAGAGACTATTTTTTAAAAAAAAAAATAAACCGATTAACAAAGAACAAAATAGACAAACTAAAAGATAAGTATTTGAGTTAATTTGTAATTGATTAACCTGAACTTAAAATTGCATAGTTAGCAATATCATACAAGAAAATAAAGATGGTGTAAGACACAAATTACACACACATATATATAATTTATGTTAAAATATTACATATGTATATCCAAACTATTATATATGTCTAAGTTGTTACACCTAGTCGTCGTCATCATCATCATCTTCTTCTTCTTCATCATCATCATCTTCTTCTTCCTCTTCCACCTCTTTCTCATTCTCCTTAGATAGCTCCTCCATCCGATCTTGGACAAAGCGAACTATCCAATTATGAGCCAAGTTTTGTATATCAACCTCCTTGTCACCTTAATTTTTCTCTATAATAGCGCCAACCTCCATATTTTATCCTACGCCTTTATCTGATTATTGATCCATATATTGAGCCTTCTCAACCTCATCCTCTTGCTATACTAGGTCTCTAATATCGAATATATTTCTAGATTCAGTCTTACATATGACCCACCAGTCAAACCGATCTCTACGATGCCTTGGGTAAATAATAAAATAGAGTTGAACAACTTGACTTGCCTTCACAAAAGATTCATTCTCTATATATATGTAATGCCCCAGTTCAAAAATACGTAGGATTAAGATACGTAAACATGTCAGCTACTTACTTAACTAGACTTTAGTCCGACTCAAATACATATTAGTTGTGTGAATCAGAACAAATGTCCATGTGATCACAACAACGTCATCCACAACACTAACTATAGTATAAACTAAGAAAGAAAATAACTAAGGAAGAACATAATATATGTCCTCAACTAACTATACCTAAAGATCTCGAATACATAGATACTAATATGCCTATATCAGATTTCAGCAATAACCTGAAAAGATCACCATGTCCTCAGAAATATAACAGTAAAATGTGCATAGAAAATAAGAAATAGTCATGAAAAAATTAAATAAGGCACAAGGAAACTAAAACACAAGGAAACTAAGATAGTGACATGCCATAATAGACATGACTAACAATAAGTCAGGTAAAACATGTATACTGTAGTCAAGACAAGCACTCCCAATATATAGTATCTCAATTGTAGTCAGAGCAATCACTCCCAATCGAGATGGTCAAGTAGCCAATTCTAGTATCAAGGTCAAGTCGATCCTATAGACTGTAGTCAAGGCAAGCACTCCCAATCTATAGAATATCTCAAGTCAAGTAATACTCAAATCGAGTCATACTCAAGTCAAGGGAATAGTAGTGTAGGACTAGGCAACTCTATCATGAGACACATGTGAATGCGAAGACCAATATAACATGTTATAAAATATAACAAAAATTAGGTACGTGCATGTAAGCTAGAAAGAAGATAAAGTAAAATTAGAAACGGGGTACAGCAACATGAATATAAAAGTATGAGGAAAGAGAAACAACAAAAAAGTAAAGAATATGCGTATAAACTATATTGTACAAGTTTGCAAGGTATAATTGCCTGGAGTTTGTCCGATTCGTTGATTCTGCGAAGACCAAAAGTCGGATCCAAATATCGGCATGAACTATAGTTGCTACAGTGAATCTAGCACAACCCAAGACAGACAACCAAAAATCACATACCACACATGCATCTAATCAAGTCCTTATTAGGATTTGTTTATAAAAAATATTATCCTCCTTACAATAGATATATATTAAGAAACTTATTTTGATCATTATAATTACACCGATAATACTTCTAAATAATAATATAGACATAACATAAGTTCGTAGATAATATTTAGAAAGAAATTAAAATTTTGTTTTGAAAACAGTTTTATTTAAAAAATTAATATCTTTGGTAATACTTATATCCCCTAAAATAGATATTTTAACTTACTAGATTTTAGACTGAAATTCATATATATAAAAAAAATTATTTACGTAAATAGAACCTTTTATATATATACAAGACATGTACAGAAGATCATTTATAAATATTTATCTTCACAAATGTTTCTAAACATTTAATAACTACTTTAAGTATTTAACCAAGAAGCTTATAATATGACTAAATTATCTAAATTATTATTACTAACCATAAATAATAATGTCCAAATACCTTATGGAACCATTAAATTTATACACAATAACACACATTTTTTCATGATATATCGGGACCTAGTTTTACGGTTTTCGACTTTAAATATTCTCGATTAAGTCCTACTTCAAGGGCATGCATATAAATCATATAAAATTATAAAAATAATAATTTAAATATAATTTATACGGAATTAAACTCTGAATTTTAGATTTATAATTTTAAGGAACATTCATGGCTAATTGACTTCTATGTCAACTAGTCGACCCGAAACTTATCCGAAAGATCACCAAACTTCAAATATGACTTAAATAAATGAAATAATATTTTAAAAAATAATAATTCTTATTATTAAAATAAAATAAATTTGGATTCAATGTGAAATTAATCACTATGTCAGCAACTTACTCAAAAAGCTAGTATTTTGACTCCTATTTTTTCGATCAGATCTAAGATGATAAAATTATGAAAATATGTTAAATATCATATTTTACAAAAATAATCTAAATTAAATTCAGTTTCAAAATATTCTAACAATTTTCTAATGTTTCGCATTAATGGTGCTCAAAACTAGCTCTACCGTAATCCGATTTCTCAACAATCCAACATGCAACTTCTATCGATAAAAATATAAAGACATCAAAATGTAATTTATATGATACTAAACTCAGATTTTTACAAAATTATAAGCATGGGATTTGAGATGGAAAAAGATCGAATCTTTACCAAAATCTTTCGTTATAAGGGTTCTGGGTGCTTCTCCTTGTCCAAGATTCCAACCTACTTGCTTGCTAATCTCTTCTTGATGGGTTTGAAGGTGTTGTAAATGGTTCTTAAAGGTTGGATGGTAAATATGGGGCTTTTTCAGGTATAATGGAGTTTTGGTGGAAATATGAGTTAAAGGAGAGACTTTTAATTGATGTAGATGGATGAGAAGTTGTATGAAAGGGTTGTTAGGAGAAGGGATGATGAGGGGCTATTATTTATGAAATTTTTGGGGGAGGGTGTTGTTCGGCCTAGTGCGAGAGAGAAAATAGGATATTAGGGTTTGGGTTTTGTGTTATATAGTGGTGTATATATATGTGTGAATATAATCGGGTGGCTTTGGACTTAATTAGAATGGATTTATGGGTGTTTAATTGGCCAAAAAGGAAGGGGGCTAATCTTAGGGTGTTCGACCATGGCAAGGTTTCCATAAAGCCAACACATTAAAATATAGTGAGTGCACACAACATTATGTGATCTTTCTAATCTTGCCTTAGGTTTAGTTATATGGCATAATATACTTATGTCGCACGTAAATAAGTGTGCCACGCTATAAGGTAGAACTTACCAACTTTCCATCATTTCTTCCATATTTCGGTACAATAATCAAAATTTTAATAATGAACTAGGTTATCACGATAATGTGTCCCAATTGTGTCTCTACATAAGACATCGTTGGCCAACAATAATACAAAAATGTGACATGTGCTTATATATGACATCTCAAGTGCAAGACTTGTAAGCAGAAAATGTTAGCATGTGATCCAACTCTATATGAAGTTCACTGGCACCACAAGCCATCCTATACTCTAGTGTAATGGGATACCTTCTCGCCTGGGTAGCTACCCTCCGCTGGAGGTCCCGAATCATCCCACGCTAGTACGTCAGTACTACTATCTTCCTGCCCGGATAGCTACCCTCAATCATCCCATGCTAGTACGTCATCACTTTTTCTCCTAGTCCGAATCGATCCTAGTTCCTCAACGATCATTTGAGGAATAATACCTTATGCACATGTTGTCTATGACCATGCAACTACGAGAATATTTAGAATCAATGCAAATGCATAGCTTAAAACTGAAATAATAAGCATCTATACCCAGCATATACAATGACACATCTCTATTTACTATCAATCTACCAAGAGCCATCGCCCTCCTCAAACTTCTCCATCAAGGGACAAATCATACTAATGTAGTTCCCAGTATAGGAACTGCCTCGGCGACTGAACGGTCCTGAACATACCCTATTCCAACTTTGAAGTACAATGTGATAGTCGTCCTGCATAAGAACATTATTGCTTCATCGTATATGATAACTTTACAATAGTGACAGAAAGTCAGGCAATAAGATACTTCAACATACGAACATCTACTACAAGTGATAAAATCAAAGCAATAATATTCTATACATTTCTATATCACATCAGCATCAAGTATATAAGTAAAGCAGTAATACAAAACCCTACTCTAGCATCAATGTTAATTTTCCATGTTCTATATGCATGATACATAATGAGACTTCTCTCCTATTTATTTGGGTCTTATTTTATTGTTAGCATGCAATGGTCATTAGAAACATAAGAAAACATTCAACTATCGATCTATTTTATTATTGTGCTAGTAAAGGACAATAGGCTCATCAAAGCCACCCACCGGAAGTGAAAACACGTTCGAGCAGATTGCTGTAACAAATCCTTTGCAACACTGCACCAACTTGCTAACTCATCCAACCATAATCTAAATAGCTGCACAACTCGGAAGCCAATACGATGCCTCAACCTGAAACCAAAATCAAATACTGACTCTAGCTTGAACTCGTACTCTGGGATTAGGTCCAATCATTAGACATATGAGGAGATCACATACTAGGGCTCGGCCTCTAGATAACGGATGTGCTAAAGAAAATGACTCACTCTCGTTCGTTTGTAGAGGATGAGGAGGAAATGGGTCCTAGACTTGAAAGGGAGTTCGCTAAAGGGTGCTCATATCAAATTAGGAGGAGAAGGCGTGTGGCTAGGGTTGGAATCACCAGAAAATTGGAAATATATAGTATATAAGAGTATAGAGATTAGGGGACAATTGTCGAGATAGGAAAATAAGACTTGGACATAATTAATTTTTTCATATGCGATGAATTCAATGTCGCTCATAACCCTCACTAATTAATTTTATAAAAAGCAGCAACACAAAGAATTGTCGTTAAGAGTTGCTGGTATTGGGCTTAACCACGTTACTAGTGATACGAAGCAACATCTTTCAGTAATAGAAAGTGAATTGTAACAACCATCACTCTATTTGTCTGGGTCTACTATGATGGATTGATGTGGTCCGTCCATGCTAACAGCTTTGTCCTAATTTGTCGCTTGTTCGGTCGACTTTCAAAAGTATTTTAGCTGTTTTCCAACTAGTTGACTTCGCTATATCTCACCATTTTCAAAAGTCGATACCATATATCTTAAGTTATAGACAATGCGTTCAAATAAGTTGATGAAAATGGTTTAGGTAGTAATCATATTGTATCTTAAGATACGTATCACGTATATAAAAATAGCTAGAGATGGTATCACCACTCATCTTTTGCATAAAAATAGCTAAAGTTTGGGGCTATGGGAGCTGAATCATAGTTCTGTTTCTATCCACCTTATCAATTTTGATTGTGCCCTATTGGTGAGATTATTTGAACTATGGTTTATGGACTAATCTATTCTTCAAGCAATTTTTTAATGTTTTCGGAGGATTGTCTGAGAATAATATTTCAGAGATCTGTAAGACAAACTACTTGCACAGTTTATTCCCGCTTTTAAGTTAAGGTATTTTTGTTCCCCTAATAAAATATTTTCTGAGATGGTCACCACAAGTATCCAACCTACATCAAAAATAGTTACCTTTGTTGCATAAGTACTAATACGAACAATTATTTTCCTTGTATGTTTAACATAGATGTTGGTTTGACCTATTATTCTATCTTTAGAGACTAAAAAGATTGTCATAGACACATTGATGAACCAAATTCAGTGGTCCAGCATACAATGACAGTCCTGTGACTGAAATTCACAATAAATTTCGAAGAAGAGATTGGAAGATAATAGGAGCATATTTGTGTGGTCTATTTGGAGCAAGTACATACTAGGACAAAAAAATTCTTGATGATTGTGTGTTGACAATGCACAACTAGTAGAAATTAAAGAAAGTAGGATCAAATGTGTTCGACAGTTAGATGTCCTTATATATGGTAAAAAAAAAGTCAAGTGTGAGATTGACTAGAACTACAGACTGGTACCAAAATGTTTGCAATAAGCAAAGCACCATCAGAAGTTCGTAGGGAAGAATCCACACAAATAAACTAGCCCAGGAGAAAAAAATTGGGAATAACTATGAATGTGTATTCGCTTGACATCTTTTTCATCTCATTGTAATTATTTTCACTAATGGCCCGAGTCTCAACTATGAACCAAATACTAGCAACTCAATTATCCTATCAGCTTATAAAAAAACCACCATCACGAACATAGTTTATCAACTCAGCTATTTTTGCAAATAGAAACTGTAGGAAATAATAATGCCTTGTTATCATTGCTAGGGTTTGTTACAATATATATAGTGTCTACATTTGGGCTTATGGGTATGGGCCATATTTACATTACAAATATAATCTAACACCCCCCCTCAAGTTGGAGCATGCAAGTCACAAATGCCCAACTTGGGAAGGAAAGAATCAAACACTTGCTTTCCAAGGGGATTGGTGAAGATGTCAGCCAGTTGAGAAGAAGGGCTTGGTGAAGATGTCAGCCAGTTGAGAAGAAGTAGGAACATGCGAGGCTATTACGGTGCCATCTCTAATACCATCGCGAACAAAATGCAAATCCACCTCAATATGCTTACTGCGCTCATGAAATACTGGGTTCTGAGCCAGGTGCAGGGCTGACTGACTGTCACAATACACCGACATAGCAGACTCCCGGCGAACGCCCAAACACACCAATAACTCCTTCAACCATTTCAACTCACAAACAAGCACAGTAAGAGATCGGTATTCAGCTTTAGCGGAAGATCGGGAAACAGTTGATTGTTTTTTGGTCTTCTAAGAAATAGGAGACCCCCCAGAAACACCAACCAGCCTGTAACAGAGCGGCGAGTCAAGGGACAACTTGCCCAGTCGGAGTCACACCAACCAGAAAGATGGAGATCACAATCAGCTTTCAAAAGAATACTATGTCCTGGTATATTTTTGAGATATCTGACAACTCTTAAAGCAGCATGCCAATGATCTTGTCGAGGATCCTGTAAGAATTGAGACAAGATATGCATAGCATAGGCCAAGTCAGGGCGAGTAAATGATAGATAAATCAACCTGTAACACCTAGTTTTCTAGATGAGGGTGTAGAAGCATGAAAAAGAAGAGAAGAATGATCCATGCGGCCAAAGAGTCTCATGCGGCTCGGAATTCTCATGCGGCTCAAACATACAAAGCAGCTCAAGTAAACTCTATGCGGCCGAGAGAGAGGCCACGTGGCCGACAGAACAGCTGTGCTTAAACGTCTAGACGCATTTAATGCTCTGACAACTGACGGCTCTGACGACTGTCAGCCCTGACATAAAGTCGTCATAATGACTGACACGAAAAAGCACTATCGTCCTAGAAAATGAGGAAAATCTTCACAAATGTGGCGCTGTCCACCAAATTTTGAGGCAAATCTATGCGGCCAGACTAAACAAAGTCCATGCGGCCAGAACAGAGAGACCCATGCAGCTCGGCCATGAAGATACCCATACGGCTCGGTCATGAAGACTCTCATGCGGCTCGGCCATGAAGAACCCCATGCGGCTCGGTCATGAATATATTCATGCGGCTCGGTCATGACAACCTTCATACGATTCGAAGTACAGAGACTCTTTATGCGGCTCGGTCATGAACTCTTTCCTGCGGCTCGGTCATGACAACCCTTATGCGGCCCAAACATCGACACTCCTCATGCGGCTCAACATTGACGACAGGATACGTGTCCTAAAGTCAATCAAATCTTGGGCCAAATCCCAATAATCTGGGACACGTGGCAGAAGAATGAATTAAATTTATTCATTAAGATTCGCAGATGTCAGCAAATCATCATGACGAAGATTTATTGCAATCAGCATTAATTGTTGATAGGATTTGGCATAATCCATGTTAATGGCCTAGATCTTTCACGTTCAAGACGAATGGTCCAGATTGGTTAATCATCAGGCCGTCGCCACTTGGAGAATGGGCAATCATCCAAACCCTAATGATGTCCCCCACTCTTACAAATAGCAAGGTACCATTTCCTTGCAAAATATACGTACATATACAGAGAGGCTCCCCCGATAAAAAAAAAGAAAAAATACAGAGAGATCAATCCAGAGAGAGGGAAGCCAGCAGAACAGTACGAGGAGAGTAAGAAGAGTGTTTCTTCGTCAACGCCAAGCAGATCTTCCCCGAGCCAAGGCTGTATACCGATCGTCCAAGGAGTAAGGCAGAGCGGCCGTCGCTTTCCCGAGCCTCTATCGTCACCCCCCAGAATCTAAAATAAATAATTATACGTAGATTGTTGTACCTAAATTTTCGTCCCTAGGCTTTCTTTGTACAAGCGAGTTGGTAACGTGAAGTAAAAGTCCGGTCCTCCGATAATTGTTCTGCTCTTTTATATTTCATGGCAAACACGATGGCGACTCTGCTGGGGACAAACTTCTCCACGGTTGAGGAGTTGGTGATGCAATCGGATACAGCCAAACTTGGCTCCACACAACAGAAGATGGTCGTCCGCTTCGACCAACAGGCGTTCGAAGAGATGCTCTCCGAAGGTAGCGCTGGCCCGGTCCAGAAGCGCACCCGCACCACGAAGGCTCACAAAGAGTGGAGGCCAAAATCGTTTGCTCCTCCCCAGGCCCTCGATAGAGTACTCTCTGCTACTCAAGACGGCGAGAAAGACTCTCCTGCGGCCCCACTTCAGACAGTAGACAACTCTGCTGTCCCCACGTCCGACAGAAGAAAATACTATGATGTTGGACTTGCAGGGGCAAAGAGGAACTCTATGCGATCCGAGCCGCATAAGGGTGCTAGCCGTATAGAAAAAGCTCATATAGCTACATCCGCCAGCCGCATGAAGAAAACTCCCACGGCCACATCTGTCAGCCGCATAGCTTATGCGGCTACAGTTGTCAACCACACGGATGAAACTTATACGGTTACTGAAGTCAATCGCTTGCAGAATACCCATGCGGCCACAACTGCCAACCGCATGTGGCCAGCCTGTACGGTCGCGACTCCTAGTCGCACAAGAATAACTCATTCGGCAGCCAAAGACAGCCGCATACAGACAGCCGCATACGGTTTCTAATCCTAGCCGCATAGCATCTGTTCTACGCTTCTCTCGATCAGTCTTCGACCGTCTCTCATGCGGTCCTGACCTTAATGACTCTCTGGATGATCAGCCAGACTCCGAGGAATTCAACTTGGACTCTTCCTATTACGCACCCGCAAGTGCTAAAAGGAAGAAGTCTAGGGCAGCGCGGGCTCACCAAGCCCAGTCAGCTGCCCCAACCTCTGACCATCAGGGCATCCCACTAATTATCACGTGAGCCTCTGATAGGAAGTTGTACAGAACTACTCGAATCCAGCCCCCGGCGGCGAAAGGACAAAGTGGTTCCTCTGACCTGCGTGAGGCTATCCTCCACAAACGCAAAGAAAGAGAAGGGGTCTCGATGTGCAAAGGGCCCTAACATGGACGTCACTGCACCCAGATCATCGTCAACTGCTGTTGCAACAACGCGGCAGTAAAAGAAGATCGGCCGTCCGTCTTCCGAAGGCTACAGCACCCGAACTCAGAGGACGAGGCGCCTCCAGTTGTCTCTTGAAACTCTACTCATAAAAACCCCGCCGAGGGGAGAGGGAAGAAGACAAGTATCTCCAGCCCAAAAATATCAACCGCTACAGCTAAAAGGCTTTCTTCTAAACAGTTGGCCGCCACCGGAGTTTTCCAAAACACCCGTTCAAAAACAAAATCTGCTATAATAGGAGATTCATCATCCACATCGCTGGGGGTCGTAGAAACTGGGGGTAGCACTCCTCCGAACATCCACGACAATCCGATGTTTCAAGGAGACGAGCCCGGGCAAACAACTCTCCCATTAGGTACAACAGATGCTGATGTCCCCGAGGACATCCATGACTCTCAAGATGAAGCAAGCTCCGAAGCTGGGGGTACTATTCCCTCCGAGTCCGAACCCGAAGAGAACATTCCCACATACCCCGATGACTTCTCGGTGCATGGATATGAATCGAAGAGCACATCCTCCACCGTTCCTTCCATCACTCCCCATGTAAGGACGGTGTTCATGACGGACAGCAATCAAGGTGGTTCCAGCGATCGCCAATGCATCAATACTTTAGAGGCTATACTGCAGGCCTTGGTCAAGTCTGTAGATGAAATCAAGCCGCTCTTCCAACTCTGCAAGGAGGGACGCCTGGCCAAACAAGCACGGGTCCCGCGGTCAATGCGGACTCAAACTCAGCGGCACCGAATTCGGGCAATAATCCTTCCGAAATAACAGCCCCTACCGCGACAGATGAGGCCCGAGAAGTAAGAAAAGAGGTTCAGGAGCTCCGAGCCATGTTCCATGCCCGAGAAAACGCTCAAGACCTCAGAGTGCGGCAACCATACCCTGCTGAATGGAGGGATGTTCCATTCCTACCAAGATATAAGCCGTTCAATATCAACCCGTATGATGGCAAGACCTCAGCAAGTCAGTACATTACTTACTTCGAGGTCACCACCGACCATCTGCCCCATGATGATGCTATCCTCACGCGATTATTAATTGGGGCATTGGAAGGAGTCGCCTTCGACTGGTACCGCAACCTGCCAGACAACTGCATCCACTCCTTCGCTGGCTTCAAGCGCTTGTTCTTGGAGAGATTCTACAAGGTAGGACAGGATGTCACAATGTCTACCCTCATGGACGTCGTCCAGGGAGAGAAAGAGCTGACGAGGAATTATATTGAGCGGTTTCGTCAAACTGCAATGAAGTTACCATCTGGTAATCCGGATTCCTCCTTGATTGAAATTTGCCAAAAGAGATTGCTCCAAACAATCAGTCTCTGGATGGGTGAGAGTCAATTCAAGGATTGGAAGGCATTTATCATCAGCGCTACAAGTGCCGAAGAACGGTTGAAGAAGGCTCGCCAACTGGGGTTACACATCTCGAAGGGAGAGAACAAGGGCAAGTGTCCCAACACCAACAACGACAATGGGGGTAGCCCCTCCAACAATCGGGACAGCAGAGGAAAGCAGGCTATGGTGATCGACACGGCAGAGAAACCTAAGCCAAAACCGACAGACAAATAATGGCCGCAAATCACTTACTCCTTCGAAGACGGTCACGTCAAGCCCATCCTGGACATGCTCATACAAGGAGACAGAATTCAGCTTCCTCCACCAAGACAGGAACCTCGGCCAGATGATCTGGAGAACTCGAAGTTCTGTCATTACTACCGCTACGTTCACCATGCTACACATGACTGCTACCAGCTAAAACGATACATCCAAAACCTCATTGATTCAAACGCTCTGGCCATTGATTTCGAGGAGGTAACCGTAGCAGCCAACATGGTGTCCGTACAATTTGGCAGCTTCCCTCCAACAGAGACTCAAGACGGTGTTATACCCATCCCTCTGGCGACGATGGAAATTGCTAATCTTCCACCTGCCCGGGATCAAGTTGCTAGTTTAGTACCCCTCACCACATCACGGGGGGAAATCATGTGGGTCCACCCGGATCTAGTACCTGAAGTGACTCAGTCCGCTCCGCCTTCTATTCACAAAAAGAAGAGTGGAAAAGTCAAATCCTGCCGTACCGTCTCGATAGATGTGGAAGAAGTTACGGCTGTCGTTACTCGATCTGGAGCACAATCCCAACCCGTGGCTGAGAACTCGACTGATGATCATCCGCCAGCTACCACTGATGCTCCAGCACCTCATCAGCCTCCGACGATCGACAAGCCTAGGTCGAAGGAGACTCGCTTTGACAAATCCCTCCGAAAAGAGACACCTCAGGGGCTGGAGAGGCCCTACAACTTCGACATCTTAGCGCAATTGGCTAACACACCGACCAAGTTGTCACTGTACGAACTCCTAAGGCTCTCCAAGGACGTTCGTATTGCATTAAACGAAGCACTCCAAAATGCCGATGCCTATCTGTCTCAATCTAACCTCACCGGGGAGGACTCACCTGTGGATCTCCAGGACAGCGCTTGCACAGGAGCGATGCCCAACATTGTCTTCACTCCACAAGACATGCTCATCAAGACCAATCTGCATGATTGTCCGTTGTACTATATGGGATACATCGGGGATGTGAAGGTGGACCGGATGCACATTAATCCTGGGTCTTCTATAAGCATTATTCTGAAAGGTCTGCTACATCATCTCCGCAACCCGATACATTGCCTGACGCCAACAAGCACCGCCATCAGCGGTTTCAATTCGGGCAGGAGCTACCCGATTGGAAAGATTCGTCTGAAGTGTCAGATTGGCGATCTCCAATCAGAAGTCACCTGCTACGTCATAGATGCCGACACTTCTTACAACATCCTTTTGGGGCACCCTTGGATACACGATTATATGATCGTGCCTTCCACATTGCACCAATGCTTCAAATATGTCGATAAGCATGGCTTCGTAAGGACAGAATTTGCTGATATCGATCCCTTCAAAGGGGTCAAATCTTATTACTCAGACTCCTGCCTTTATGAAAAATCAAAGAGACACCTTGGTGAAGAAGATGTACGAGCTCGTACCGAGACAGCCACCGGATCAGAAGAACCGCTGACGATCCACCTCCAAGCTCGCAAACCCGGTAAGTCAGCACCCCTTATGGCCACTCTGCGTAAGGATGCGATCAGTCTCTCGGCGCAAGAAGAACAGATGATAATCCGACTGCCGAGGTTGGGCCAGGTGCCGAGACCTACAATGGGGACACTGACAATTAGACTGCCAAGAGTCGGCCAGCCACAAACTGAGAAGCTCAATCCCTCCGACAAGCCAATGACGATACGTCTTCCCAAGAAGAGTCGTCACCCCGATGCAAGGCCTGGGTCTTCTAGCAAACCAACCACTCCCCGCCCAGCATCGAGTACCAAGCTGGGGGTTGCTAGTCTGCCGACAACTCCACGCTCTACTCCACCAGTTGAACCTCTAACGATCAAGTTGACCAGGTCGTCCTCTCAGTCTTCATTTACACAGGGGGTAGCCGAAGAGGAACTGGAGCTAGCCAAGTATGTGGCTGCCCACACTGATGTTCCCTCCGCAGATGATGTAATCCCCTTAGAAAAGATACCTTATTTCATCAATAAAGGGCTATCTTTGAACTACATCGAGCTTAATAAGCTTTGTACAATGTACGCTATGGAACATGGTATAGGCACCCACCTACACACACAGGTCACAAATGTGCACACCACAATCCAGCTTATTCCAGCAGAAGACGCTTACCGCATAATCGAGGGAGGGGATCACCTAATCATCTTCGGCCGAAAAGACGATCCGCGTCCCTTCACCATAAAAGAAGTCGATCTTGGGTCAGATACCGGAAGACTGCCTCTGTATCTTTATAGCTCCCAGTCTAAATACCTCATGCAAAAACAGGGATACGATCTGGAGACTATGCCAGGCTTGAACTACGGCACCGGACGACGATTACCTTTGAAGCCACCAGTCCCGGCTGGCAAGCCACGGGACTACTATAGCAAAACTCGATGTGGACTAGGGTATGTAACTCCCACGACGACCCCTGAGAGTTCAGATGAATAGTGTGACTGGCAGTCATATTTAATCGGGTCACCAACCTCCGACTCGGAAACCAGCATCGGAGACATATTCAGACAAGTCCTGTCAGCCAATATGGCATTCGCCGACGCTTATGAAGAAGACGAAGACATTCCTGAAATCCTCGAGCTAGAGCCGTGGGCCCAACAATTGGATGCACAATGTGAAAAGCGGTTTGAGCAGAGAGAACCTCCCACCGAAGATGAGGTTATGCAGATAGACCTCGGCAGCGAATCCTCTCCAAAACCGATCTTCGTCAGTAAAAGCCTAACAGACGAAGAGCGAGAATCGCTGCTGGAACTTGTCAGAGAATATATTGATGTGTTCGCATGGAGTTATGAAGACATGCCAGGGTTAGACCCTGATATTGCTCTTCACAAGCTTAACATACGGCCAGATGCAAAGCCAGTCAAGCAGCAACAATGACGCTTCCGCCCAAGCGTCATGGATGCAATTGAAGTCGAGGTCAACAAACTAATAGCCAGCAGCTTCATTCGTGAAGAACAACATCCGGATTGGGTCGCCAACATAGTTCCAGTCCTCAAGAAGAATGGGAAGATCCGAATCTGCATCGACTTCCGCAATCTGAATGAGGCATGTCCAAAAGACGAATTCTTCCTCCCTATCACTGACATCATGATTGACAACACATGCGGTTTCGAACGTATGTCATTCATGGATGGATTCTCGGGGTACAACCAAATCAAGATGTCTCCTGACGACGAAAAGCATACATCATTCCGAACACCGATTAGCACATACTGTTACACGGTCATGCCTTTCGGTTTGAAGAATGCTGGCGCCACGTATCAACGAGCCATGAGCATCATCTTCAGAGAACACTTGTGTAAGACGGTGGAATGCTATGTCGACGACATCGCCGTCAAGAGTCGCTATAAAGGAGACCATTTGCAGGACCTGAGGACGGTATTCGACCTGATGCGAGCCCACAATTTGAAAATGAACCCTACAAAATCTTTCTTGGGCTTATCCAGCAGAAAGTTCTTGGGTTTCGTCTTCACCGCCCAGGGTATTCATGTAGACCCTGAGAAGACGAAGGCAATTATGGAGATGGGTCCCCCGAAAAATCTTTGCGAACTCAGAGGCCTTCAAGAGAGGCTAGCTTACATCAGAAGATTCATCTCTAACCTCTCCGGGCGATGCCGACCGTTCACCCACCTTATGAAGAAAGGCATCTCATTCGTATGGGACGAGGAATGTCAGCGTGCCTTCGACAGCATCAAAGAATATTTGTCGAACCCTCCAGTCCTGGTGGCCCCGGTTACCGGAAAACCAGAAACGAGCAATGGAACACTCTCTTGGTGCTCTGTTGGCACAAAACAACGATGCAGGCCACGAACAAGCGATATACTACCTCAGCCGAATGATGATTGGGCCAGAGCACCGATACACCGCGGTAGAGAAGGAATGCCTCGCCTTGGTGTTCGCCATTCAGAAGATGCGGCACTATATCATAGGACAAACCATACATGTGATCTCACGAGTCAACCCTCTCAGAGTCCTCATGACTAAGCCAGGGGTACTCAGCTCTCGCCTCGCTACATGGGCAATATTGCTGTCCCCCTATCATATGGTCTTTATCCCGCAGAAGGCTGTCAAAGGTTAAGCCCTGGCAGACTTTTTGGCAGCCCACCCAGGATCGGATTCATCCATAATATATGAAGAGATCCCAGATGAGGTCGTCGACTCGAATACAACCACTCACGATAACATATGGCGAATGTTCTTCGACGGCGCTTCAAGAACTGGACCCAAGGGAAACATCGTCGTTGGAGTCGGAGTTGTATTGATTTCTCCTACCGGGCTGGTGATCAATCGTGCCTACTCTCTCACGGAACCCTGCTCTAACAATGTGGCCGAGTACAATGCTTTAGTCATCGGTCTCCAACTTGCAAAAGAGCTGGGGGTAGAATATCTTGAAGCATACAGCGATTCGCAATTAATTGTCAACCAGATTCGGGGGTCATACGAAGTTCGCCATGAAGACATGATCTCCTATCACCAAATAGCGATCAACATTATCTCATCATTTGAAGGATTCTTTATCGAGCACGTTCCCAGACTCAAAAATATCGAAGCTGACGCCCTAGCAGGCCTTGCCGCTTCCTTAGCAGTACCGAACCACGCTCATCATTCGATTGACGTGATAGGCCACGAACTGGTCTGCCCCAAGAATAATGTTCAATTCATGGCGAGCTATTCCGCCCACGCGGTCGATGAATCACCAGACTGGAGACAGCCATTCATCGACTTCGTAGTCTACGACATCCTCCCCGAAAATCCAAAGGAAGCCACATCCATCAGACGGCGTTCTCTCAGATTCTTCTACGATACAGAAACAAAGATGCTATATCGACGATCCTACGACGGGTTGTTGCTTCGGTGCCTGTCAAACGTAGAAGCCAAAGAAGCCGTACGAGAAGCTCATGACGGTGTCTGTGGGGCCCATCAGCCTGGCCCTAAATTGCAAGACCGTCTTCGCCGAATGGGCTACTACTGGCCCACGATGGTGGCAGATGCGATAGACTATGCCAGAAAATGCAAAGCCTGCCAAGTCCATGCGGACTTCATTCACCAACCATCTGAGTTTCTACATCCGACAGTGGCGTCCTGGCCATTTGAAGCATGGGGAATGGATATCATCGGTCCAATTGCTCTGCCTTCCTTCCGAGGACACCGATTCATACTAGCCATTACAGATTATTTCTCCAAATGGGCGGAAGCTGTCCCACTTGCGGAAGTAAAGACATCAAACGTGATCAGCTTCCTTAAGCATCACGTCATATATCGCTTTGGACTGCCACGAAGGATCATACACGATAATGGTCCGCAGTTTGCAAGCCAAGCCTTCTATCGGTTCTGCGACAAGCACCGCATCCAGAATATTGCTTCAACGCCATACAATCCGGCAGTAAACGGGTTGGCCGAAGCATTCAACAAAATAATCATCAAGTTGCTCAAGAAATTCGTATCATCCAACAAATGCAACTGGAACGAGAAGCTTGGCGAATGCTTATGGGCGTATCGTACCACAGTCCGAACAGCCACCAGAAATACACCATTTTCCCTGGTATACGGAAGTAAGGCAGTCCTCCCATTAGAGACTCAGATCCCCTCACTCCGCGTTGCCCTCACACATCAGTTGACAACGGACGAAAACCACCGTCGTCGGCTACAAGAGTTGGAGGCCTTGGATGAGAAGCGTCTCTTGGCTCAGCAACGAATTGAGTTATACCAAGTGCGCATCTCTGGAGCCTTCAACAAGAAGGTCAAAGTCAGAACATTCCAAGTGGACGATCTCGTTCTGGCGGTCCGAAGGTCGATGGTTATGACGCATAAAACCGTCGGTAAATTCCAACCAAAATAGGAAGGCCCGTTTATCATCGAGGCTGTATTCTCTAACGGTGCCTACCGTCTCGCAAAACAAAATGGAGACTTGCTCATGTTACCCGTCAACGGCAAGTTTCTGAAGAAGTATTATGTCTGAAACAAAATCCTCAAGACATCTCAGAGTGTCGAGCCATGTACCTCCCTGTACCACTAAACTTACATTCTGGTTCCATGCATTCGAGTCACGTGCCTGCTGGTACCTCTGAACTCATTCCCCACATTTTACAAACATCCGAGTCACGTGCCTGCTGGTACCTCTGAACTCATTCCTCGCATTTTCCAGATCAATGAGTCACGTACCCTCTCGTACCGCTGAACTCACTCTCACCACTCTCTAGATTCCTGAGTCATGTACCCTCTCGTGCCGCTGAACTCACATCCACAACATCCAAGATTATCGAGTCATATGCCCGCTGGTACCACTGAACTCACACTTTCACAATATTGAGTCATGTACCCGCTGGTGCCCCTGAACTCACATCCCGATCACTCTTTCAGATAGTAAGTCATGTATGATCATACCTCTGAACTTTCATCTTGTAAGAGATCCTCTCTCATGATCCACTACCCGCACTCTCAGTGCACAAAAGAGGGTAACGGGTCCACAAACTCCCAAAACGACCATGTCGATGCTACCTCTGAGTCGTTCCACTTTCGCCAAAAACAAATCACCCACCTACATAAAACTTCCATATCCTTATTACCTTTGAGTCGTTTTATGTACCCCATCTTCATTGAGCCCACTCCTGCCATATCCTCATTACCTCTGAGTGGGAAGGCTCCGTCGAAGAAACCTTCATGCTTGCCATGTCCCCATTACCTCTGAGTAAGTATGTCGGTTCCCTTTCAACCTATTATCTGTACCCATAACCGGAGTACGACAAGGATAATAGGTCCACAAATGTCCTCTGTTGACCACAAACGTCCTCTGTTGACCACAAATGTCCTTTGTTGACCACAAACGTCCTCTGTTGACCACAAATGTTCTCTGTTGACCACAAATGTCCTCTGTTGATCACAAATGTCCTCTGATGACCACAAATGTCCTCAGTCGACTACAGATGCTGTACTGGATCTCCAGTACACGCCCATCCCTTCCCGATCATGCCTGGGAGCCCAGTTGCTCCTTGGCGTTCTCCTGAATACCAAAAACTTATATAGCTATCTTATCGCGAAGTTGTTGTAGGTATTCCTCTCCAAAACTTGTTACTCGTACCTAAAACCAAGGTACGCCCAGGGTGACAGGTCCACAAATAATCCCCCAGCAGGTCCAAATCCACGAACACCACAAGTACAAAAAAGAGAAGATGAGTTGAAACATGCTCATTTATTCAAAATTCAAAGTGCTACATCATTTGGGATCTCATCCCTTACAAAATGAAGACAAAAAAAAAGACAGCAAAAGAAGACAGAAGACTGATCACTGCTCCGGGGCACATAACGCCATGAGACGGTCCGTCAGCAAGGCAATCGACCGCTCAAGCCTCTGTTTAGCTCGACGCTCCGCCTCCTGGCTCAGCACCGCCGCGTCCTCCAGATGAGCATGAGCTTGCCAGTTGTCCTCGAATTTCTTGAAAGTTCGCTCCAGGTTGACAGAAGATCAGGAAACCCTCTCGGCCTCCCGAGCGATTGACTCCTGTTCCGCACGAGCAGCCTCCAGCTCTGACTCTAAGAAGGCCAACTCCCTCTGGAGTGTGAGAATCCGCTCCTTCGTGTCAGCTATTCCACGAGAAGCAGACTCTTCCCGAGCCCTACAAGCCTGACTTCGACGACCCAGCCTGTCATACGAAGCGGAGAACTTATCAAGGCCCCCCTGCACAACTGGCCCGACAGTATCTCGAGCAAGCTTGATCCTATCCCGAGCAGCAATGAGGAAGCCCCACTCCCGTTCAATCGCAGTAGGCAAGCCAGCCTGCCGTATCGCCAGCAATTGGGTCACAAGCTGATCAGCCTCTGCCAACTTAGGCTCCAGGAGTGTAGCCAACCCCACCCCGCCAGGAAGAGCCTTCAAAGTGTTAATCTGACCCCGAGCGCCCCGCAGAGACAGAGAAAAAGGGATCCCTCATTCTACGGCAGCATCTACGCCCCTCTTTAAGTGGCGATAGAAGTTGTCGACCATATCCTGCGTCACCTCATCCAGAGACTCCGAAGAAGCCGGCGTCAACGGGAGTGTAGCTGGCAACACTGAAGAAGACGTAACAGAATCTGTCGCTCCTGCCACAAGATAAACAAACTCCGCGCGGAAGGACGCATGAACAACGGCCAGCTCCTCTTCAGCAGTCCGCAGAACTTGAATGCTCGGCAGGGTCGAGAGGTCAATCTCCGAAGCCGTATAAGCAGCAGAGGATGAGGCGGAGACCATCGCCAGCTCCATTCCCATCTGCCTGGGGCTGGTGGGAGGCCCCTCGACATGAGACGGCGAAGGAGAGAAAACGCTTCTTTCCTCAAGATCGCGGCAGGCTGAGCCTTCCTCAAGAACATCGGTGGGAAGTAAAGGGTCAGGACCTGTAGGGCCAAGACAACTATGAATTGATTTAACCCAGAGGATATGTTGATAGAGCAAATATGCCCCCTCACTAGTCAATATTTGACTTATCTTACCAGCGGAAGAGTGTGGAGGCTGAGGTTCGTCTACAGCCACCGTAGCCTCTTCACCAGCAGCCTTCTAGTTGAATATGATAGGCTCCTCCGCCCCAGCGCCCTCGGAAAGGGATGCGACGAGATCGGTGTCGCCTTGCAGAAATTCAGCAACTTCGGAGACAGGCCCGAGGGAACCTTCGTCATCCCGGACTGAGGCCTTAGCAACTTGGGAGTCTTCAGCCGCCGCTGAGAGAGCCCCCACAGAGAGGACCATGGCACACATGCCACTAATCAAAGCAGCAAGGGCCGGATCAACCTCAGGAGAAGCAGACGGTTCATGAGAGCCTGGTTCGTCAGACACCTAAAAAGAGAAATGATTAGGTGATATCTCCAACAAGAAGAAAACCACAACAAGGAGATGGCTCCAACTTAGTCTTACCTCCGGAACATTATCAGCATCTTCACCCCTCTCTGTAATAAGTAGTCTACGAGGTCCGGTCGCAGCTCTCTTCACAGAAAAGGCTACTCCCCCGCTAGTAGATTCACGCCTGCCTCGCTTACGCGAGGGGCCAGGCACGGCAGGCGGTGGTTCTACCCTTACCACCTCCGATACAGGTGGCAACTGATCTACCACCTCATCTAATACGACCGATGGTTGATCCGTCATTATCTCATCTGCCATGATGGGTGGCTGATCCGCCGCTGCTTCGCCACCAGAAGAGAGAGAACCCTCATCGTCCCGCTCGTCGTTTTTCTTAACTGTGTCAAAGGACTCGGAATCGGGCGTGGGAACCCTATTCGCCCCTTTATTCTTTGCCCTCGACACCGTAGCCTTCTTCGCCAAACGAGTACCCACGATGAAGCTAGTCCTCGGATCAAAACTGATAGGAGGCTGGTTGGCCGTAACATGGTATAAGGCCGCCATATACAAGATTTCCCCCATCACGTTTGCCGCAGGAACTGAGAAACTAGTCCGAGTATGACAATTGTCGTAGTAGCTCCATGCCCTAAAACCATCAAGAATGCTACCCTCAAATCTCAGACAGGAACTGGGACGCCCAAGGAATAGTTGACTGTACCCGAATTGACGAGCAAACCTACTGGGCAAGTAGGGCTCCAGATACACAGTATTTCGATAGCGATAAACTAAATGCGTCGGGCGAATATTACGCAGCCAGAAACGCATCTTCTTAGGTAAGAAATGAGGAGATCCAACGCCATCAACATGAATACTCCTCACTTCCTGGTCGATAAAACGGGGAACGAACCCGAAGAAACCATATCCGTTCACCCTCGCCAGCATCCTCCGACACGCCGGCATGGTACTATATTCCCAAGGCTGATGGTGATACCTGAAAAGAAAAGCGTCGTCGTCTGTAACGTCGTCTCCCATCCCAGGCCTCATCAAAGACTGATAATGCAACAACAGCCACCCCAGCAGGTAATGATAAGGTAGCTATACGTTCAAAGTCCATCACCACGTCATGAGCAATGACTTCGAACGAGAAGGCACGGAGACCATGATGAATGCTGCACACCATAGCAGGAAGAAGAGCCAGCCTGACCCCAAAGGCCAACTTCACAGCAGAAAGAATAAAGTGACGGCTGATCCTCTCGATAGCACCTGCCCCTCATGAGACCACACAATTGTACAGCCACACCATTAAAAAGCCTGCCAAGAGTGCCTTCTCCGACAGCCGCCGAGTACCATAATAAAAATAGCTGAAGGAGTCCCTCTGGCTCCCAAACTTGTCACCCTTAGATTTCGACCTCCTAGCAGTCGACACCAAGCTTTCTACTTCCTCAGGAGTTTGACGACCTCGAGAAGTAACTCGGCCAGCAGCGCTGAATTTAAAAAGATAGGAGACCCAAGAGTTGGTATGGGGAGTATCCCCGTCCGAGCTATCATTTTTCTTGATAGTCGTTTGATGACAGGTGCTATGATGACATAACAGTTCTTGGTACACAGCAACGAAGCCTGGGAATCGTCGATCTAGATCCTGGAACTCCTCGTTCGTTGGAGTGTATGCTTCGAAGGGCTCGTCTCCCCAGGGAAGCTAGGAAACAGCATACATCTCATGGAGAGTGAGCCCCATCTCCCCTACAGGTGTGAAGGAAGTTCCTGTCCGATAGTTATACATCCCCAGAAGGGCCATAAACAACGGCTTATTAATGGGCAATCCGTGGCTGGTACCCCGGATAGCATCATAAAGATTGACTTCTCGCAAAAATGCCTTATATTTCTGCAGAATCCACGAGGTCAGGTTAGCCCACGGGGGAATGGAGTGTAGCCAGCCCACCAGTGCCAATCTGTCGACAGGATAGGACCCTTTTCGAGCGAGCTGGCTCAGGAAGGTATCAGCCTGAGAAAATGAGAAGTTGGGACCGGTTGTGTTGATAAAGGTACCCGGAGCTAACCCCATCACAGATCGACTGGCCGGATCCTTGATCGTACGTATTAACCCAGTAGTTTTATTATAACAAATTTTACCCACGAACATCCCCTGTCTGGTTGGAGTGAGGGGGTCTATCATCTGTCTGTCCAAAATGATCATGTTGAACCACGCAAAAGGGAAATGACGCTTCATAATGGGGATATGAATCGGCATCCCGTCCAGATTAAAATCCTAACTCTCGGAAACATCTAGCACTCGGGAGTTTTCTAGGATCAACGCATCCCCAAAGAGGAAGACCGGCCTCAGATGCTGCCCATTAAGCTTCCCGGAGCTCATCATATCACTAAGGAATTGGAAAGATTGAATCCGGATAGCATTTAGTCGCTCCAAAGGCTCATTAACAAGGAGCTGCTCTGACACTTGACGAACTAAATCATCCCGTTGCACATCCATAGCAAGTTGATTCAAGCCGACCAGAAGTTCCCCTGCAGGATTTACTGGCAGAGTCACTAAGGATAGAAGAAAGAAAAAGGATTAGAAGATAGTCAAATCAAGAAGTATTAGAAAGATTATCTGAGTCTATGCGGCTCGGATCGACACAGCCTTATGCGGCTCAGAATCAGATAAGTCCATGCGGTTCTGTTCATCATAGCCTCATGCGGCTCAGATTCAGGTGAGAATATGCGGCTCAAAGACCACACAGACCCATGCGGCCCTGGACAGACAGACTCATGCGGTTCAAATTAAGGGCGCTTATGTGGTCCAGATTCATATGAGCTGATGCGGCTACAAGCAGATGAGCTTATGTGGTTCAAAAGTGAGCAACGCTTATGCGGCCCAAATCGAAAAAGTACATCCGGTTCAGATCGAGTATGACAAGCCCATGCGGCCCCCTTGGGCGAAGTGCTTATGCGGTCATAACGATGAAACTCGTACATGCGGCTTGTGCATAAATTATGCAACAGAGCCATGACAGTTAGGGTTCTAAGGCGACGCCCTTACCAGCAATAGGTGGGTGAACGTCGCAGTGAACAACGGCCGGCGGATGGGCGGTCGCGTTCGTCGCCACAGTCGCCGCAGAAGCGACCGCCTTGCCCTTCGCAGCCTTAGAGGCAGCAGCCTTCTTGGGAGCCATGGATGCTAAAGAGAAGAAAGGAGTTTGCAGCAAAAGACCGAGGATAAGAGAGGGTAAAAGAAATCTCTCCAAGCTAGGTACACTGCTATTTATAGGCAAAGAAGGGAGGCACTTTTATTTGCATGCAAATATGATGACCGACTCTTCGATCATCGAGGCAAAACAGCTGAATAATAGCCTAACTCTTGGGATCCTGGCCCAAAAAGTGGCTCTTAAAGTCTAACAGCAAATCAAGAGCATTACATGCAGAAGATTTACAAGGGATTCGCACACGTGGCAGGAAGATGTGGCGAGAAGCTCATGCGGTCAAACAGTTCATACGGCCCAAATACTTATGCGGCTGAGGCAACCATGCGGCTAGATAAGTACATGCGGCTGGGATAGAATACATCCATACGGCTCTCACGTAATCATGCTTATTATTCAAAGTATTTCAATTTTGCAAATTGAAAACTTTGAAGGGGGTCTTGTAGAAGCATGAAAAAGAAGAGAAGAATGATCCATGCGGCCAAAGAGTCTCATGCGGCTCGGAAGTCTCATGCGGCTCAAATATACAAAGCAACTCAAGTAAACTCTATGCGGCCGAGAGAGAGGCCATGTGGCCGACAGAACAGCTGTGCTTAAACGTCTAGACGTATTTAATGGTCTGACAACTGACGGCTCTGACGACTGTCAGCCTTGACATAAAGTCATCATAATGACTGACACGAAAAAGTACTATCGTCCTAGGAAATGAGGAAAATCTTCACAAATATGGCGCTGTCCACCAAACTTCGAGGCAAATCTATGCGACCAGACTAAACAAAGTCCATGCGGCCAGAACAGAGAGACCCATGCGGCTCGGCCATGAAGATATCCATGCGGCTCGGTCATGAAGACTCTCATGCGGCTCGGCCATGAAGACCCCCATGCGGCTCGGTCATGAATATATTCATGCGGCTCGGTCATGACAACCTTCATGCGGTTCGAAGTACATAGACTCTTCATGCGGCTCGGTCATGAACTCTTTCATGCGGCTCGGTCATGACAACCCTCATGCGGCCCAAACATCGACACTCCTCATGCGGCTCAACATTGACGACAGGACACGTGTCCTAAAGTCAATCAAATCTTGGGCCAAATCCCAATAATCTGGGACACGTGGCAGAAGAATGAATTAAATTTATTCATTAAGATTCGCAGATGTCAGCAAATCATCATGACGAAGATTTTTTGTAATCAGCATTAATTGTTGATGGGATTTGGCATAATCTATGTTAATGGCTCAGATCTTTTACGTTCAAGACGAATGGTCCAGATTGGTTAATCATCAGGCCGCCGCCACTTAGAGAATGGGCAATCATCCAAACTCTAATGATGTCCCCCACTCTTATAAATAGCAAGGTGCCATTCCCTTGTAAAATATACGTACATATACAGAGAGGCTCCCTCGATAAAAAAAAGAGAAAATACAGAAAGATCAATCCAGAGAGAGAGAAGACAGCAGAGCAGTACGTAGAGAGTAAGAAGAGTGTTTCTTCGTCAACGCCAAGCAGATCTTTCCCGAGCCAAGGCTGCATACCAATCGTCCAAGGAGTAAGGCAGAGCGGCCGTCGCTTTCCCGAGCCTCTATCGTCACCCCCCAGAATCTAAAATAAATAATTGTACTTAGATTGCTGTACCTAGGTTTTCGTCCCTAGGCTTTCTTTGTACAAGCGAGTTTGTAACGTGAAGTAAAAGTCCGGTCCTCCGATAATTGTTCTGCTCTTTTATATTTCATGGCAAACAGAGGGTAATTTTAAAATTTTGTAATTATAAATATTATTTATTGATATTTATTTCATATTATGATTTTTGTTGATTTTCAATCATTTTTAAACTATTTAAAATCATGACTTGTGATTTGGTGTTTTGCTAGTGTAATCCTAGAGATAGTGACCTAGAGCCTAGCCATGTGATTAGGGTATTTCATTTATCATTTTTAGTTTGAGGGTATTTTTGTCATTTTTGAATTATTTGAATTTAATATATTTTATTAGGAATTAAAATGATTTATTTGAATGGTGTGATTTTAAATATTATTTAATTAATTTCCATGTGGTTTAGATTAGCCTAACCTAGATTGGACCTAATCTAGATTAGTCATAGCTAGTCTAGTGAGCCACATTGAGTTTAGTTAGTATTGGTTAAATGGGTTTAAGTCATGATTAGCTAGGTTGAGTGGGTTGCAACTTGACTAGGAAGGAGCCCTAGATTCTAGGCCATTCAAATAGACTTGATGCATTGCTAACCTTAGATGCACCCCTAGAAACCCTAACCCTAGCTAAGTGGCCAGCCAAGGACCCCCCCTTGCCTATAAAGTATCTCTATTGGGAGTTGTGCCTTTTTCATTATTCCATCATTTTCCTAAGAACTAGGTGAGCCTCCATTTGTATTTATTCATAGATTAATCAATAGAGCTCCATTTTTATTGAGATTTCTTCCATAGCACTCTAATCACTGTTTTCCTACTGTTCATGGAGGTTATTCTCAAATTTGCGATAATTTGGAGCTTTGGGGTTAGCAAGAAGGATACCCCATTTTGAAGCTTTCTTTGGAGAAGAACACCAATAGGTAACTTCGCATTCTCTCCATGAAATTTTAGTTTCTAAGCATGGATAGGAAGCCCTAGGTGTCCTCTAACTGTAGGAATAGGTTTTGCTAGGTTTCGTGTCCTTTACGTGTCCGTATCGGACACGTACCAGTGTGCATTCGTAGGTGTTCGACGAAATGCCACAGTGGGCATTTTGTTCTTATTTTCTGATTTTGTTTGAATAGAAAATTAGGGTTTTGTGTCGCTTACACATTTCTAATGGACTGAGCACATTTCGTGTCTTGTCGGGGTGGTACTGGACCTGCGGACACGTCCCCGCGCGCACTCGGTTGGCTACCCTGTTACTCGGGGGCTGTATCGGACACAATACGACACGAGGTGAGCTGAGTTTAGACGAGGGGATGGGGGCAACGTCTGCGAGTCTCCCCCCAAGTCCCAAGTCTTCTCCTGTCGTGTCGGTCACGAGATTCGCTCTGTACGGGTTTTTTACTAATGGTTCAGTCTTTTTTTTGGGGTTCGGATACGGCCTTGTAAGTCGGACACGACGACACGTGGGTCCGATTCAGGGTGTGTCAGACCTAGACTAACCCTAGGCGTACCCACTGACACGTGCACATGACACATGGATGTCTGTGTCGTGTCCTGGATCAATCGACACACGTGTACGAGGATTTGTAATGCTGTTTACTGATACATTTGTTTTTCTGTGTTTGGACACTTCGTGTCCACTCTAGTGGACACAAATGGCTTTCCTCAGACACATGGAACATGGTACACATTGATATACCTGTTTGTGAAATTTAATGGTTAAATTTGGGTTTTCGATTGGGTTTCAAATGGGATTGAGACCCTGTCAACTGATGCACTGTGCACGGTTTTTGAATTCCCATATTGATTCCCTGTTTTAACTATTTTGATATTTAATTTTCATGATTAAATCATCTACACATGTGTATTAGATCACTACATGTTGGTTATTGACTGGTATTAGGCTTATAGGTTTTTGAATTCAATTTTGAATGTGTGAACTGATACGCAATTTTCTGAAACTGAAACCCTGAGTTAATTCCCTGTTTAACCCAAATTTTTGATGTCAATTGCCATGTTTAATCCATTTGCCATATGTTAGTTTACAGTAGTATTTGGTGTTAAGAGGTTGGGGACATTGGGTTCAACTGTTAGCAAAATGGATTCGATTTTGGGTTAGAACTGTTAACTTGATTTCCAGATTTTCCACTGATGATTAAAATGTTATTGTCATGGCTAAATTCTCAGGTATTTGTTAGTTCACTGTAATGGGTTTGATGTATAGAAGAGGATTCAAATTGTTAGCTGTTAGTTATGTTTTAAACTGTCAATTTGATTCCTATTCCCTGATTACACACACAGGTTCCTGAACTCTCTACACACCCTCATGACACACTATTTTCAGTGATACACCCTCTTCATTCATATTTTTTCTGTCACACTATATCACTTGAGACCATGCCACATGCCACTTATTCTTCCCCACATGTATACACACAGTCCACACAAACTGAATTAACTCTCACAATGCCTCCACTCTTGCATACATACTTTACATACTCACACACAAAATCCTGAACACATCACTGTATTCCTGTCACCCTTCACACACAAAAATGAATCACACACACACACAAATCATCTATTACACACACTGTTTTCCTCACTCATGACACACATAGCTCACACTCTCATAGCACACACAAACATGTGTATCATGACAGACACATTGCCTTGAAATTCATATTTCCCTCTATGTGTATGTATGTATATATATATATATATATATATATATATATATATATATATATATACAATATCTAACCTAGTGAATATATAAATGTAAAATGTGTAGTGTGATAGTGTAATATGGAATGGATAATGAAATTGCCTATATAAATGTGAATATGTCGGTGAGTGTAATATATATATAGCCTAATGTGATATGTGCAATGTGATTTGGTAATATGAAATAGATATGGCTTTTACCTATATAGATAATGTGTATATAGCCTAATATGATATATGGGTGTATTGGTCTGTATGTGTTTTGGCCCATGGCCTAGGTAGAATAGCCTATGGCATGTGGTGTGATACACTTGTGTATCACTAGGCTATTGGGACTTGTATGGTATTTGGTTAGTTGACCTAGATTGACTTGTTAAGCCTAGGTTTGACCAACCTAGACTAGTTTGACCTAGTTTAACCCTATTTGACCTTGTTTGACCTAGTTTGACTGTTAGGGTTGACTAGAGTTGACCAAAGGTTGACTTTAGCCTAGATTGACCTCAAACATCATGTAGATAAATTATAGCAGTATATTTCATTATTTTAGACATATAGTGACTTGTACTGTTCTATAGGAGGCATACACCACTCCTCGGACAGTATATTCTCTTCAGATATTCAGGATACCAGGCGGGTACATTTTTTGATCATTTTATATCCTGTTTAGAATTATTTTCCTGTTTTAAATTACTTTACTTGATACTGTCACGTTGATCACACGGATTAGTACTATATGGATCCCTTCTTGAGATGTTATCCCCTCAGGAGCATCGGATACTACACGTTCTGTGCGTTTCACTTACATAGTATATTACTATGCTTCATGGTTCATGGATCACTTGTGACATGTACTCTCATGATCACAGAGTCTTCCTTGAATCACCCATTTATGGGCATTCCTAGAATCACCTATTTTTGGGCTTACCATGTATCACCCCTTGTGGGCCATTGCATGGAATCATAACATAACCTGGTTGGATCTTTGTGTATTGATTGGGGTACGGGGGAGTATAAGTAGACATATAAATAATATCCAAGTAGTATCTCATCTGATCACCTCCGTAGTGTCTCATCAGAATCTCCTATGCCATCCACATGTTTATATTGTACTCTGACTCAGTAGCCACTGATAGTTCTCTATTTACAGTATATATTTCCATTACAGCTTTCTCTGTTTATATTCCATACTTTCTTTCAGTTCCTGTATCTTACTTTACTGTATGATTATATTTTCTAACCTGCTTTGATCTATTGAGATGTATTGTGCTCGCTCTGTCCTGACTGGACCTGTTGAAAATATTACAGAGGACGTGGAGGAGGCCTGTGTGGATACCTACTACGGGGCAGCTCTAGATGACACCAGTGATCCGGATTTCCAGCCGGATCCATTAGCTATAGAGATTGAGGCTCCCTAGTCTAGGTTTTACTATTACTGTCATTTGGGATCTGGATTGTATATATTCTTTCATATTCAGTAGATGGGACTTGTATTTTCTGGATGTTTGCTGAGATGTTATCTTAGACACTTAGACTCTTCTGATCATCTGTATTTCATTGAGTTCTATATCATATCGTGCTTCTTCTTCCTTAGTTGTGATTGAGTTTACATTCTGCTATATCACCCCTATTCGGGGAGTATAAACTGCTTAGCATTATATTATTAGATGTTATGACCTAGGACAGCGTTCTACCGCCGACACTGCGGTGTACGCTGGACATACCCACGTCTCGTGCCCTTACTCTAGGGTGCGGGTCGTGACACATTTTTTAGTGGTGGCCCATGTAGGTTGAGATTCGCATTAATGCGATTTCGTAGTAGCACAATGACTTAGTTGTACTACTACGAGCCTGCTATAGGATATAGAAATTAAGATGTTAGGATGAGAGGAAACTCAATCACTGTTAGGATTCCTTGAGAGATTCCTGGGATAACCCTTGAGAATCTCATTTACTCTGATTTAAACTCCCTTTCCCCTATTTTGATTCACTTTTTTTTCCTTGATTTGAATTTGATTTTGGTGGATTCATTGTAGAACTTTGAATCCTGGTATTAGTTGATGATTTTGATAAAATTCTGTAGTTGTTGATTTTAATTTTGTATTTAATATTTTCAAATTCAAGGCACTCAATCACACTTAGGATTCTTTGAGAGATCCCTGGGACGACCCCTGAGAAACTTATTTTTGATCTTCAATTGGAATTCCTTTTTCCTTTTGTTTGGATTCACCCTCATTTCCTGCTATTGAATTGAGCTTGATGGGTTCATCTCGTTTGAACAGATAAGAAAGAACAGATCTTCATTATTCCTTCTTACCATTATTTCCTTGTATTCTTATTTTCTTTTTATCTTAAACTCTGTCTAATTACTCCAATCACCCATATCTTATCATCCCTACCAGATGTACCTCGAAATCCTTGAATCTTCATATCTTCTGCTCGGGAAAGACTGAAGAAGTGACGTGAATCATGTAGCTCAAAGGAAACATAACTGATTATTATATGATGATCTAGAGGAAATCAAAATATGGAGTGTTCAATATTGAAACCTTGAGATATAAATGTGGTAAAGGTCTCGAATAGAATCAAGAGATGTATACTACCAATCTGGAAACAATCACACTTAGGGAGATTTTAGGGTTTTGAGATAGTTTATAGGTGTATTCAAACTGATAAGAATATTCAAGGTCAACCTAGATTTGAGAACCTCGAAACTCTGGTTATTGATTCTTGGAAAGTTTTACCCTAAGGCTATATAGAAGGTTAGTAATGGAAAAGAGAAATTAATTGCATTCAATAAGGATATTGAACAAGATATTGCAAGGAAATGACTAGGGATAGAGGGAACATAAAGTTATAGAAATTTAGAGATTGTTGTAGAAATGTTTTTAGGAGAATAATATTCAAAGGTATATGTCGAAGAAAATACGGAAGTTGATTTTATGATGGAGGATAAGTTTTGTAAGGCCCAAAGGTATTTAAATTAAATAACACGAGGAGAACCATTTGAACAAGTTCAAGGAATTCGTAAACAGGATTTAGAGGTTTCGGGCCAAATTTAAGACAAGGTGAAAGAATTTGGAAATTTAAATAAATGGTTAATGTTGATTCCTAAATGTGAAGGCTATGCTTTATGAGTAATATTTGGAAATTAGAAATTTCCTACGGTAGTCATGGTAAAGGCTTAGGTAAAGGTTAAATTTTTATACGGAGACTGGTGAGGTAAGGATACGATTGGCAAGTTATGACCAGATGAACTTAAGGGTGTCAAAAACAGATGATTAACTTGATCTTCCTTATCTTGTGCATTTATTTACCACCTCTTAAAACCCCACTTTCTATTTGGGATCCTTTGACGTTCCTTATCGTGACCTTGACATTCGGAATGTCATACTAGATGTTACCCTCCAACAAATTTTATATGCAAGACCTAGACGAACTCACCTTCGTGTAGGTATATCATGTCCCACTAAAACCCGTCTTCTTGTCCTCTATTTTCTTGATATAATTTTTTGGTCAAATGGCTAAACTATAACCTCTACCATGATACTAAATTATTTCTGATTTCAATTAGAGATCCAGCCTTGACTCAATTCCTTCGACCCGACATGTGATGTTGTTCTGCTTGATTCCTTAAATGCTTAACCTTGTATCTTATCTTGATTGCTTGACCCATTTAGTTAAGAATCTGGACTATGTATCTTCATTCATCACTACCACCCTTACTTGTATCTTATGCTGCTAATTATCCTTAGTTTTACAAGCTTATCCTTTTCGAGCTTGATCATGACATATTTATTGGATGTGCACCCACTAATATATTGTCTAATCAGAACCGGCTTATGATGGTCTGATCAACCTATTGCGTTTTGGTTCGCTTTTCATATTAATCTATGTGGATGGAAACATAATTAAACTTGCCCTAGAATCTTATCCGCGACAGCCTTGACAATTCTCTTTGGAATTATTTTTATCGTCTATGAACCTCGTATTCGTATCTAGTTGAATTAAATTTAATCATGACCTGGATCTTCATCATTGGATGCTCGTGCTCATACTTGATTTCATTGATTTCCCATCTTGCCCAAATCTCGATTTATCCCAAAATTGATCAACTTAGATCGTGTCAAGACAAAAATCTATTTGTGATTTGTTGTGCCTAAATTTTCAATTTTTACCATTTTATGGAATAGTAACCTTTTAATAATTTCTCAGTTGTTTGTTAATGACTAATTTCTTATATAGGATGGTAGACAACCCTTACAACCTTGATGGTTGTTGTTCCCTTACCTTCCCAATTAGGACACCCTAGATTGCTTGTGTGTTGATACCATAGTACTGTTTTGACCTAGAATGACCAGTGCACCTAGGTGAGACTTCCAACTGCTACCGTATGCCCTGACCCTGTATGTTATTCCTTTAAATTGCATG
Organism: Iris pallida; assembly: GCA_029216955.1. Taxonomy (NCBI): domain Eukaryota; kingdom Viridiplantae; phylum Streptophyta; class Magnoliopsida; order Asparagales; family Iridaceae; genus Iris; species Iris pallida. The sequence goes on from JANAVB010038613.1 coordinate 2,770,870, forward strand.
GTTTAGATAAAATTCTTAGGACCTTGATTGTCGGGAAATAGGGATGTTACCTCCATTAGTATTAACTGTGGATATATATATAGGTTAGTCCTTGATGTGGGGAATACGTGTTTATAAACCTGTAGCTTATGAGATTTATAGTATCAACCCTGATAGGATTGAAAAGTTAAGAGCTAGCCTATTATAGAGTTTCTCTTTTTGCTAAATTCTGGTTGCCAACACTTAGGTAGCTAGCATAGGTAAATTCCTAAGAAGTTGACCAGCTGTTGACCAAGTACTTGGATGTTGAGAAATTGGCTAGTGATTGACCCTTGTCTATGTTTGACCAAGAAGGGTGCGATCATCTTAATTTCGAGGACGAAATTTTTGTAAGGTGGGTAGGATTGTAACATCCAATTTTCCAGATGAGGGTAATTTTAAAATTTTGTAATTATAAATATTATTTATTGATATTTATTTCATATTATGATTTTTTGTAATTTTTAATCATTTTTAAACTATAAAAAATTATGACTTGTGATTTGGTGTTTTGCTAGTGTAATCCTAGAGATAGTGACCTAGAGCCTAGCCATGTGATTAGGGTATTTCATTTATCATTTTTAGTTTGAGGGTTTTTTATCATTTTTGAATTATTTGAATTTAATATATTTTATTAGGAATTTAAATAATTTATTTGAATGGTGTGATTTTAAATATTATTTAATTAATTTCCATGTAGTTTAGATTAGCCTAACCTAGATTGGACCCAATCTAGATTAGTTATAGCTAGTCTAGTGAGCCACATTGAGTTTAGTTAGTATTGGTTAAATGGGTTTAAGTCATGATTAGCTAGGTTGAGTGGGTTGCAACTTGACTAGGAAGGAGCCCAAGATTCTAGGCCATTCAAATAGACTTGATGCATTGCTAGCCTTAGATGCACCCCTAGAAACCCTAACCCTAGCTAAGTGGCCAGCCAAGGACCCCCCTTGCCTATAAAGTATCTCTATTGGGAGTTGTGCCTTTTTTCATTATTCCATCATTTTCCTAAGAACTAGGTGAGCCTCCATTTGTATTTATTCATAGATTAATCAATAGAGCTCCATTTTTATTGAGATTTCTTCCATAGCACTCTAATCACTGTTTCCCTACTGTTTATGGAGGTTATTCTCAAATTTGCGACAATTTGGAGCTTTGGGGTTAGCAAGAAGGATACCCCATTTTGAAGCTTTCTTTGGAGAAGAACACCAATAGGTAACTTCTCATTCTCTCCATGAAATTTTAGTTTCTAAGCATGGATAGGAAGCCCTAGGTGTCCTCTAACTGTAGGATAGGTTTTGCTAGGTTTCGTGTCCTTTACGTGTCCGTATCGGACACGTACCAGTGTACATTCGTAGGTGTTCAACGAAATGCCACAGTGGGCATTTCGTTCTTATTTTTTGATTTTGTTTGAATAGAAAATTAGGGTTTTGTGTCGCTTACATATTTCTAATGGACTGAGCACATTTTGTGTCGTGTCGGGGTGGTACTGAACCTACGGACACGTCCCCGCGCGCACTCGGTTGGCTGCCTTGTTACTCGAGGGCTGTATCGGACACAATACGACACGAGGTGAGCTGAGTTTGGACGAGGGGATGGGTGCAACGTCTGTGAGTCTTCCCCCAAGTCCTAAGTCTTCTCGTGTCGTGTCGGACACGAGATTCGCTCTGTACGGGTTTTTTTTACTGATGGTTCAGTCTTTTTTTTGGGGTTCGGATACGGCCTTGTAAGTCGGACACGACGACATGTGGGTCCGATTCAGGGTGTCTCAGACCTAGACTAACCCTAGGCGTACCCACTGACACGTGTACGTGACACATGGATGTCTGTGTCGTGTCTTGGATCAATCGACACACGTGCATGAGGATTTATAATACTGTTTACTGATACATTTGTTTTTCTGTGTTTGGACACTTTGTGTCCACTCTAGTGGACACGAATGGCTTTCCTCAGACACATGGCACATGGTACACACACTGATATACTTGTTTGTGAAATTCGATGGTTAAATTTGGGTTTTCGAATGGGTTTCGAATAGGATTGAGACCCTGTCAACTGATGTACTGTGCACAGTTTTTGAATTCCCATATTGATTCCCTGTTTTAACTATTTTGATATTTAATTTTCATGATTAAATCATCTACACATGTGTATTAGATCACTACATGTTGGTTATTGACTGGTATTAGGCTTATTGGTTTTTGAATTCAGTTTTGAATGTGTGAACTGATATGCAATTTTCTGAAACTGAAACCCTGAGTTAATTCCCTGTTTAACCTAAATTTTTGATGTCAATTGCCATGTTTAATCCATTTGCCATATGTTAGTTTACAGTAGTATTTGGTGTTAAGAGGTTGGGGACATTGGGTTCAACTGTTAGCAAAATGGATTCAATTTTGGGTTAGAACTGTTAACTTGATTTCCAGATTTTCTACTGATGATTGAAATGTTATTGCCATGGCTAAATTCTCAGGTATTTGTTAGTTCACTATAATGGGTTTGATGTATAGAAGAGGATTCTAATTGTTAGCTGTTAGTTAAGTTTTAAACTGTCAATTTGATTCCTATTCCCTGTTTACACATACAGGTTCCTGAACTCTCTACACACACACACCCTCATGACACACTGTTTTCAGTGATACACCCTCTTCATTCATGTTTTTCCTGTCACACTATATCACTTAACACCATGCCACATGCCACTTATTCCTTCCCACATGTATACACACAGTCCACACAAACTGAATTAACTCTCACATTGCCTCCACTCTTGCACACATACTTTACATACTCACACACAAAATCCTGAACACATCACTACTGAATCACACACACACACAAATCATCTATTACACACACTGTCTTCCTCACTCATGACACACATAGCTCACACTCTCATAGCGCACACACACATATGTATCATGACACACACATTGCCTTAAAATTCATATTTCCCTCTATGTGTATGTATGTATATATATATACAATATCTAACCTAGTAAATATATAAATGTGAAATGTGTAGTGTGATAGTGTAATGTGGAATGGATAATGAAATTGCCTATATAAATGTGAATATGTAGGTGAATGTAATATATATATAGCCTAATGTGATATGTGCAATGTGATTTGGTAATGTGAAATAGATATGGCTTTTACCTATATAGATAATGTGTATATAGCCTAATATGATATATGGGTGTATTGGTTTGTATGTGTTTTGGCCTATGGCCTAGGTAGAATAGCCTATGGCATGTGGTGTGATACACTTGTGTATCACTAGGCTATTGTGACTTGTATGGCATTTGGTTAGTTGACCTAGATTGACTTGTTAAGCCTAGGTTTGACCAACCTAGACTAGTTTGACCTAGTTTAACCCTGTTTGACCTTGTTTGACTTAGTTTGACTGTTAAGGTTGACTAGAGTTGACCAAAGGTTGACTTTAGCCTAGATTGATCTCAAACATCATATAGATGCATTATAGCAGTCTATTTCATTATTTTAGACATATAGTGACTTGTACTGTTCTATAGGAGGCAGACACCACTCCTCGGACAGTATATTCTCTTCAGATATTCAGGATAACAGGCGAGTACATTCTCTGATCATTTCATATCCTGTTTAGAATTATTTTCCTGCTTTAAATTACTTTACTTGATACTGTTACGTTGGTCACACGGTTTAGTACTATATGGATCCCTTCTTGAGATGTTATCCCCTCAGGAGCATCGGATACTACATGTTCTGTGCGTTTCACTTACATGGTGTATTACTATGCTTCATGGTTCATTGATCACTTGTGACATGTACTCTCATGATCACAGAGTCTTTCTTGAATCACCTATTTATGGGCATTCCTAGAATCACCCATTTTTGGGCTTAACATGTATCACCCCTTATGGGCCGTTGTATGGAATCATAACATAACCTGGTTGGATCCTTGTGTATTGATTGGGGGTACGGGAGAGTATAAGTAGACATGTGAATAATATCCAAGTAGTATCTCATCTGATCACCTCCGTAGTGTCTCATCAGAATCTCCTATGCCATTCACATGTTTATATTTTACTTTGACTCACTAGCCACTGATAGTTCTCTATTTACAGTATATATTTCCATTACAACTTTCTCTGTTTATATTCTGTACTTTCTTTCAGTTCCTGTATCTTACTTTACTGCATGATTATATTTTCTAACCTGCTATGACCTGTTGAGATGTATTGTGCTCGCTCATATCCTGACTGGACCTGTTGAAAATATTACAGAGGATGAGGAGGAGGCCTGTGTGGATACCTACTACGGGACAGCTCTAGATGACACCAGTGATCCGGATTTCCAGCCGGATCCATTAGCTATAGAGACTGAGGCTCCCTAGTCTAGGTTTTACTATTACTGTCATTTGGGATCTAGATTGTATATATTCTTTCATATTCAGTAGATGGGACTTGTATTTTCTGGATGTTTGCTGAGATGTTATCTTAGACACTTAGACTCTTCTGATCATCTGTATTTCATTGAGTTCTATATCATATCGTGCTTCTTCTTCCTTAGTTGTGATTGAGTTTACATTCTGCTATGTCACCCCCATTCGGGGAGTATAAACTGCTTAGCATTATATTGTTAGATGTTGTGACCTAGGACAGCGTTCTACCGTCGACACTGAGGCGTAGGCTGGACGTACCCACGTCTCGTGCCCTTACTCTAGGTTGCGGGTCGTGACACAACCTCCCAACCAGCCTCCGATAAGTCTCTACATCCGCCATCCTTGGACTAGTCGATTCTGCCAGTTTGTGATTGGGCTCTATGGCAAACCAGCAGGGAGAGACCCCATCAAACCGCATTCTGAAATGATGTCCAAAGCATACTTCCTTTGACACAAGGAAATACCTTCCGCACTTCGAGCCACCTCTATGCTAAGAAAGTACTTCAACACACCAAGGTCCTTCATGTGAAAGCAAGAACTAAGGTACTTTTTGAAAGCATCTAAAGCACCTGTGTCATTACCAGACATAATCATATCATCCACATAGATCAAAACATGCAACTCTACCTTCCCCTTAAAAAAAGAGAAAATAGAATAATCGGAATGTGGTTGAATAAATCCATAGGATATCAGAGAAGCAGTAAGCTTAGCGAACCAACAACGTGGTGCCTGTTTCAATCCATATAGAGACTTACGCAGGCGACACACTTTGTTGGGTTCACTATGCGAAAAACCTGGCGGCAACTTCATATATACTTCTTCTGTCAGATCTCCATGAAGAAAAGCATTGTGCACATCCATCTGGTGCAAAGCCAGACTTTTACATCTGCAACAGCCAAAAACGCCCGAACTGCAGGCATCTTAGCTACCGGGGCAAATGTTTCTGAATAGTCGATCCCCTCAACCTGATGATTACCGAACACAACCAGCCGTGCCTTTAAGCGCTCAATAATGCCGTCGAATTTGTACTTTATTTTGTATACCCATCAACTTCCCAATGCTTTCTTCCCAAGAGGCAAATCGACGAGACTCCATGTCCCATTATCTTCTAGAGCCTGTATTTTAGTTTGCATAGCTGCGCGCCAGCCTGAATCTCGTGAGGCCTGGCGATATAAAGTAGGCTCAACACCAGCAGTGATAGCTGCAAGAAATCTCTGTGTCCAGTACTAAATATGTCATAACTTAGAAATTGTGTTAGAGGATACGAAGTACCTGAGGAAGTGACGGGAATAGATGAACTGTGGTGAAGGGGGGGACTTTTACTTTGAACAGCATTCGTCATAAAATCATGTAATCACACTGGCTGTGATTTCTTTCTCATTCATCTTCCCAATACAACCTCATCGGGCACCTCTGGCAACACTGTATCTCCTGTATCATTAGTAGTATCTACATCACCCCCAGCGGACTCTCCTGTCAATACTTCTGTATCTACCTGTGCATCCTTGCCATTCGGTGCTGAGCCACCAGCAACCACTCCGGCCTCAGCAACCGTAGCCGGCACCATCCCAAAAGCCTCTATATCGTCTTTTGGCACCTCAACAGATGTATAACGTGTCACAGAAGACATCTCGCTAGCAGAGCCACACCAGGAAATTCTTTTTCATAAAAAGTAACATCACGGGACACAAAAAATTCACCAGTCTCCAAATTATACAGTTTCCATCCCTTTTTATCAAGTAGATACCCAACAAAGATACATTTTCTGCTCCTGCTAGCAAATTTATCATGTCGGGACTTCAAATCATACGCATAGCACAGACAACCAAAGATACGTAGATGATCATACGAAGGAGCCGAACCATATAAAACTTCATAAGGAGACTTAAAATGCAAGATACTAGAAGGAGTTCTATTTATCAAATAACATGCACCCAGAATACATTCTCTCCAAAAATCTACAGAAAGAGAACCCTGAATTCTCAATGCCCTGGCGACATTTAAAATATGTCGATGTTTTCTTTCTACCCTTCTATTCTGTTGTGGTGTCCCAACACAGGATATTTGGAACAGTATACCTTGAGATGAAAAATAATCTCGTAAACAATTAAATTCAGTACCATTGTCACTCCGCACCCGACGGATATCAGCCCCAAACTGATGCTTCACCATAGCAATGAATTTAAGAAACGCAGAATAAATAACACACTTATTCGTTCATAAAATAACCCAAACAGCTCTAGAAAAATCATCCACCAAAGTCAAAAAATATCGTGCCCCATTAGATGACAGAACACTATATGGTCCCCACAGATCACAGTGTATAAGGTCAAAGCATCTCAAAGCACGAATACTACTATCAGGAAAGACATCACGAGTCTGTTTAGCTTGATGACAAATATCATAAGCCTTATGAGAAAATACACTACTACCAGAGAGAAAAGGTAAAGTATGCATTACTTTATCTGAAGGATGCCCCAGTCTACTATGCCAAACCTCGGAATCATTCTCTTTGCATGCCAGGATTACCGAAGCCAAAGAAGCTGGAACCTCCCCCAAGAAGTAAAGTCCACCCCATTGTTCACCTGCTCCAATCACCATCCTCGTACTTCAGTCCTGAACAAAACACAAATTAGGAATAAATAACATATCACAATTTCTGGCACCAATCAATTGGGAGACAGAGATCAAATTGCAAGTCAATGTCGAAACATAAAGAACATCCGTCAACACAATGAAGCAGTCAAAAATACTTTGCCTCTCAGAACAGCCTCAATAGTGCTTCCATCAGGCAAAATCACAGGACAGACAGGGCCCTCAAAGCAATCAACTAAACAGTCACGAGAGCCTGTCGCATGAAGAGTAGCCCCACTATCGAATATCCAAGGAATAAAAGAATTCTTACCCATCAGACACAGAGTTTAAAGAATCAGGGTTGGAAGAATTATCGTTACCAGCAAGCTCATCAGTTTCTGCCATTGTTCACCTGAGGGTGGTGAAGGATACCCTCCATGCATCATATCCGCCGAACTCCCAGCAAGACCAGTAGGGACACCATGACCAGCAGCGGCGACATGATAAACTACCCCTGCGCCACCAGCACCACGTCCTCCATCACGTCTCTGCGATGGTGCCGGGCCTCTGCCACCACCACATCTGCCCTCACGCCGAGGACGAGTCTCCCACCACTCTGGATAGCCAATCTTGGCAAAGCAAGTTGCAACATCATGACCTATTTTCTTGCAATGAGTACAGATCATACCTGATTTGTCCCTGGAATCTGAGGTTCTACTATTAGAGGCAGTAGAAATACGAGGTGAAGACTTGATAGCCAGCGCCATCACCTCCTCAGTAGCGGATGGGACCTAAGATTTTCGTATATCCTCCTCCTCACGGACTGCCTGGTATGCCCGATCTAAACTTGGCTGAGGATCCTGAGCCAGCAGATTAGATCTGGTATGACTATACAACTCAGCATTCAACCCATACATAAAGTCCTGAAAGTGGTCTTCATCCCTCATAGCCTGTACCTTAGCAGCAAGTTCACCACAGGGACAAGTAGGCAATGGAAAATAAGCAGCTTGTTCATCCCACAAAGACTGCAAATTTTCAAAATAGGTTTTCACAGACATCGACGCCATTTGTTTGCACTCAGCCAAAGGCACCTTAATTTGTTGCTTTCGAGTGCCATTGCTAACAACAAATCTTTTCTCCAACAAGTTCCACAATGGATAAACCTCATCAAAGTACGACAAAGATTTCTTCAGAGACGGATCAACGGTATTAAGAACCTGTAAAACCCCTAAAATTTTACTATATTTTTTTTATTAAATTCGGTACTGATTTAAATTTTTGTATTTTACGTCGCGTAGTTGTATTGTACGTCGCGCGCGAATTTACGATTTTCGTATTTTTTCGTCGAGTGCGAATATGTGCGAGTAACATATTTTTAGAAAAATAATTTTTGATTTTATTATCAATGGTGGTTTCAAAATAATATATAAATAATTATTTTTATTAAAAATAATTTAGCAAGAAGGTATTTAAAGATTTGATTTTTATGTTTACTTTCGAAATATGTTTTATCCAAATTAGTAAAAATGTAGTTTGAAAATATTTCCTATTAATACTTAAATATATGTTATAATTTTTGAAATTATTTAATATTGATATTTTATTATTCAAAAAATTATTTAAAAATATTTATTATTTTCGAAATTATATTTATTGGTATTTTTGAAAAATATATTTGGAAAATATTTTGGCCATTTTAAATCTCGATTAAATTTTATGGAATGATTTAAATAAATAAAGTAATATCCATATTTGATATTGATTTGATTTATAAACTAACAGAATTAAATTTGATTTAAATTGGTTTTGTATTTGGATTTGGATGATTGATTGATTTAAAGTAAATTACGAGTTATCTATTTTTGGGTTTTAAATCTTCTCCAAATCCTTATCCAATGGGTATTCCCACATCCTATATATAGGCAGGTACTCCTCCATAATTCGCAATCACAACCAAATTCTCCATAAAATTCGTGTAACGTACTGTGCATCGTGTCGGTGATGCAGAATCTTATTCCAGTTCTTTACAGTCATCCACGTCGTGTCCACAGTCCGGACACGACGACAAAAAAAAAATCATACAACCCACTCCATCTCTCCTCCACGTAGCTTGGCACCACCCCTTCACCGTTCCGCCGTCATCACCGTATCGACCACCACCTTCGGAACCACCCGTACCCCTCCACGACCCATCATCCCAGCCCCAACCGGTTTGGCCGACCACCACCACACCATCAAAACCACACTGCCACCGACCACAGCCATCATCACGACCATCATCGGCGTTCGACGCCGGCAAACCCCACACGACCACCACCCTGGCCACTCCCCTGAATACCACCACCAGTAACGTCAACCCTACCACAGCCACCGCTGCCACCATCGACAGCCACCAACACCACCGTGGCACCACCGCCACAACCATCGCCCCCATCTCCAACATCGCCGCCAAACCAGCACACAGACAAAAAGAAGAAGAAGAAGTAGAGACCCTAACCTGACCTGGCCTCGACCGGCGACCGCCGACCCTACCCTCCGCTCGAACCCTCTCCTCCGCCGAGACACCTCCGGCGCCCCCATTGGCCAAACCCCGCCGGCGCGCTCCACGAGACGGAGCCACCGCCGCCGATTCTACCCTCCGCCCGCACCAGCCCGTACTCCGCCTCCACCGAGCAACCCCGCTCTCTTTCCTCCGCCACGGCGAACAAGCCGCCGACTTCTCAAACCCTCGCCACCGCCTTCCGCCGCTCCCTCTGCCTTCCTCCTCCCAGATCTCCTCCGCCTACACCGCTGCGACCGCCTCCGACCGCCACAAAACGTCGGCGTCCGCGCCGTGACCGCCTAGCCCTTCCTCCCTCTCCGCCTTTCAGTCCCGCTCCTCCGCCGTAGCCGAGGCCGACGAACCCTCAGCATCTCCGCCGGCCTCTACTCCGCCCCTCCGACCGAAACCCCCGACCATCCGCCTCCCGTTCGACGCCTCCGTCCGGCGCAGCCCGCACCGCCCAGCTCTCCCCTTCGCCCTTTCTCTCTTTCCTTTCTCTGAAGCTCCCGCCCCCCTTCTCTCTCTTTGACTCTCTTCCCCTTTCTGTTAAATTTTTTTTCCTCGTTTGTGAGGTTGGCTCTCGGGAAATGAGAGAAGAGCTCTCATTTGTTATTATTTTATTACTTTTATTATTATCAATATTTTATAATACTGAAAACAGTATGTATATAGTATGACTGTATTATATATATACATGTATATATCTAGGTATTATTATTACTATTATTATTATTGTTATTATTATTATTATTATTATTATTATTATTATTATTATTATTATTATTATTATTATCATCTTAGCTATTTGTAATATATAATTCTTATTTTTTTATAGTATTGTTTTTTAGAAAACTAGTTATATATAGGATTTACATGGTGTAGAATGATTATTATAATTTTTGTAAAATTCTTATTAGTATTTTGGGTTTTAATATTATTAGGATGATTGCTAACACTACTATTATTTTTGAAGAGTCATATATATACATATAATATAATATAGTTTTAAAATGTTTATAAATATTTATTGATTTTCAAAGTAGTCAATAAAAAGCATAGCTTTTGCCAAAATTTTATTTTTACAAAATATAGGTTTAGTCTTAACTAGTTTCCTTATAGTATTTTTATAGAAGATTTCAAACTAAAAAAAAATACTACTTGACAAAACTTAGACTTTCGATTTTCCGGAATTTATTTAAGAGCATATTTTGACTAACAATATTTTAGTATTATAAATAGTTTTCCAAAATTGTATATATATTATTTATCAAAATTTTCTTTCGATTATCCTTTCCATGACCAATTCCCTTATTCCTACTCCCTCGCCAATTCAAGCCTACCTTATGTCCGTGCCACCATCCGAGGTCACCATGTATAGTTGTTGCACCGAAGTTATAGATCGTGCCACCTGGATCATTGTAGCACACCAGGCGTCCTACCAGGCAAGATACCTTGCCATCTTGTACTTACATTTGATTCATGATATTTTATATGTTGCTAGTGTTTTTACATTAGTAAGAGTATGTCCAAGTATGACTTCGGTGCCATCGATATGTATATCGATGTTTGTGTGTGTGTGTGTGTGGACCATATGTGGTAGTGGACTTTCCCGGTGTGTTGAAGTTATGCTTCATAACTTCTTTGACTTGTTGACACGTCTCATACACGACACATGAGTGAGGATCATTGAGTCGACACGAACCTACGTATTCGACTTGCTACCAATACGGGCGGTTCGTGTGTCGGTTCATTTATGGATTAGCGGAGTCTAGATAGCGACTTGCATAGAGATATGGATCGCCAAGACATGGATATGACTTGTGTGATACATGGGCGGGGAAAACTACTGGGACGTATGAGCTAGCCCAAAGCCTTCTAGATTGCCCGGTTATGGGTTCATGGTTTCCCTATTATGGGTGTGTCGCTAGAGGATATATCCTTTGCACGGCCCTGACCATGACGTCAGATACGGTCAGGAGGTATGCTAGCGATGCAAAGTATAAACTAGGGGATATATCCATTGTACGGCCCTGACCACGTCGTCAGATACGGTCAGAGACGTATACTAGTTCATGCGAAAGACTCTAGTGGATGCTATGCTTTATTCCTACCCACTTATACGTTCCAGTATAGTTTTCGACTTGTATTACACCTAGATGGTTAGGTTCCATTGTGTTGGAGCATGTGGTCTTTTCTTTATCATGTATCATTTACAGTTCATCATGGTATTGTTTTTATGTATCTTGTTACGTCCCTCTGAGGACCTGGTTTTTCCCAGGTGTGTGTTCATGTTTTCCGCAGGTATCCTGGCCAAGGCCGTGGTCTTCTTCATTCTTCTGAAGATGATTGCGCTTGGTTCGTCTTTCCATTTTTCGATTCATGTACATTCCTTTCATTGTGATAGTTGGTAGTGGACTTTGTCTCCGTCCAACGATTGTATCATAAATATTCGAGTTGATATTTATATTATTATTGTGGATGAGATTAGTTTGTCTTGGATTCCTGTATTTTATAGCTTATATATTCATACGAGACCTACGTACTTCGTATGAATACAGCTGGCATGTCTACGTTCCTAGTCCTACGTATTTTGGGACTGGGACGTTACAAGTTTTTGTGGTGGCCCATGTAGGTCAAGATAAATTGTTTGGTTACTTTACCGTACCAAGCAAGCCTGCGGATAGGATTAGAATCTAGGATCTCATCCACACACTTGACTGCCTTCTCGCTTGACTCCTCGATTTGCATCTTGCTTGATTACCTCTACCGTTAATTCTTATCCTTCTTTCGTGCTTGATGTCAGTTAGAAAGGTAATCCATACTAGGTAGACTTGTCCCATTGTCCCATCACCTTACTAGTTTAATTCTTGTAAGTTGGGTAGAATGCCTTATGACCTAGCAATTCTTTTGTCCTTGTGACCTATATTAGCAAGTTCACTTAGGTTCTAGAATTTAGAAGACCCTAAACCATCTAGTCAACCAAAGACTTAGACAAAAGAGACTATAGGACGACTGTATAGAGACCAACATATGATATAACTTAGAGTCTTAAGGAGTTTGAACTAATTCTACTCTATTTCAATCTTAATCTCTCGTGCTTATGTTTTTTTTTTTACTATCTTAATTAAATGTTGCTACTATAGCCTAGTTTTACAAGTTTAACCATCATCAAACTTGTTCAAGACACATGCTATTGAGCGCGCGCTCACTAACATATTGTCTAGTCAGAACCGGTGCATGATGGTCTGATCAACCTATTGCACTTTGGTTCGCTTTTATTTATCATTCTACGTGGATGGGGACATAGCTAAACTTGTCCTCTAGAATCCCATCCTCGATAGCCTTGGCAATTCTTTCTGAATTACTCACTCGCCTTTGAACCACATATTGGTATTCGAAAACAACTTCTTTGGCCTCATATTGGTTTTCGTCTCTCACTTAGTTAGACGAAGACTCGTACTTGATAGATAGAAGCCAAGTGTTCCCCTATGACCATGATAGTTATAGTTAGCCATCAACCAAGCCACGTAATTACAACTTCGTCGTATCCTTCGACTCTTGATCGTGATCTCTAATCAATTGAAAATTAGAAGTGACTAGAATTATTTCCTTAACCACCCCTAAACCTAGACGCGTAACTTCACTCTAAGGAACCATGTACCCTTGCTCTGTAATTACTTTACCTTCATTACCTAACCCTTAAATCCTTCTTTATCTTGCATTAGCTAGCGACCCTCATCCATTACCATATCCGTCCATTATTTTTGGTATTTAACTAAAACGCGATTTCCTAATGCATATTTGTGTTAAATGTTGTTTTTCTTGTCTCGTCCAATGATTTAATCGTACCCTTGTATCTTCTCAACCCCCTACTCATTTTTATTTCGAGGACGAAATTCTTGTAAGTTGGGTAGGATGTAAAACCCCTAAAATTTTACTATATTTTTTTTTATTAAATTCGGTACTGATTTAAATTTTTGTATTTTACGCCGCGTAGTTGTATTGTACGTCGCGCGCGAATTTACGATTTTCGTATTTTCTCGTCGAGTGCGAATATGTGCGAGTAACATATTTTTAGAAAAATAATTTTTGATTTTATTATCAATGGTGGTTTCAAAATAATATATAAATAATTATTTTTATTAAAAATAATTTAGCAAGAAGGTATTTAAAGTTTGATTTTTATGTTTACTTTCGAAATATATTTTATCCAAATTAGTAAAAATGTAGTTTGAAAATATTTCCTATTAATACTTAAATATATATTATAATTTTTGAAATTATTTAATATTGATATTTTATTATTCGAAAAGTTATTTAAAAATATTTATTATTTTCAAAATTATATTTATTGGTATTTTTGAAAAATATATTTGGAAAATATTTTGGCCATTTTAAATCTCGATTAAATTTTATGGAATGATTTAAATAAATAAAGTAATATCCATATTTGATATTGATTTGATTTTTAAACTAACAGAATTAAATTTGATTTAAATTGGTTTTGTATTTGGATTTGGATGATTGATTGATTTAAAGTAAATTACGAGTTATCTATTTTTGGGTTTTAAATCTTCTCCAAATCCTTATCCAATGGGTATTCCCACATCCTATATATAGGCAGGTACTCCTCCATAATTCGCAATCACAACCAAATTCTCCACAAAATTCGTGCAACGTACTGTGCACCGTGTCGGTGACGCAGAATCTTATTCCAGTTCTTTACAGTCATCCACGTCGTGTCCACAGTCCGGACACGACGACAAAAAAAAATCATACAACCCACTCCATCCTCCTCCACGTAGCTTGGCACCACCCCTTCACCGTTCCGCCGTCATCACCGTATCGACCACCACCTTCGGAACCACCCGTACCCCTCCACTACCCATCATCCCAGCCCCAACCGGTTTGGCCGACCACCGCCACACCATCAAAACCACACTGCCACCGACCACAGCCATCATCACGACCATCATCGGCGTTCGATGCCGGCAAACCCTACACGACCACCACCCTGGCCACTCCCCTGAACACAACCACCAGTAACGTCAACCCTACCACAGCTACCGCTGCCACCATCGACAGCCACCAACACCACCGTGGCACCACCGCCACAACCACCGCCCCCATCTCCAATATCGCCGCCAAACCAGCACACAGAGAAAGAGAAGAAGAAGAAGTAGAGACCCTAACCTGACCTGGCCTCGACCGGCGACCGCCGACCCTACCCTCCGCTCGAACCCTCTCCTCCGCCGAGCCACCTCCGGCGCCCCCATCGGCCAAACCCCGCCGGCGCGCTCCACGAGACGGAGCCACCGCCGCCGATTCTACCCTCCGCCCGCACCAGCCCGTACTCCGCCTCCACCGAGCAACCCCGCTCTCTTTCCTCCACCGCGGCGAACTCGCCGCCGACTTCTCAAACCCTCGCCACCGCCTACCGCCGCTCCCTCTGCCTTCCTCCTCCCAGATCTCCTCCGCCTACACCGCTGCGACCGCCTCCGACCTCCACAAAACGCCGGCGTCCACGCCGTGACCGCCTAGCCCTTCCTCCCTCTCTGTCTTTCAGTCCCGCTCCTCCGCCGTAGCCGAGGCCGACGAACCCTCAGCATCTCCGTCGGCCTCTAATCCGCCCCTCCGACCGAAACCCCCGACCATCCGCCTCCCGTTCGACGCCTCCGTCCGGCGCAGCCCGCACCGCCCAGCTCTCCCCTTCGCCCTTTCTCTCTTTCCTTTCTCTGAAGCTCCCGACCCCCTTCTCTCTCTTTGACTCTCTTCCCCTTTCTGTTAAATTTTTTTTCCTCGTTTGTGAGGTTGGCTCTCGAGAAATGAGAGAAGAGCTCTCATTTGTTATTATTTTATTACTTTTATTATTATCAATATTTTATAATACTGAAAGCAGTATGTATATAGTATGACTGTATTATATATATACATGTATATATCTAGGTATTATTATTATTACTATTATTATTATTGTTATTATTATTATTATTATTATTATTGTTATTATTATTATCATCTTAGCTATTTGTAATATATAATTCTTATTTTTTTATAGTATTGTTTTTTAGAAAACTAGTTATATATAGGATTTACATGGTGTATAATTATTATTATAATTTTCGTAAAATTCTTATTAGTATTTTGGGTTTTAATATTATTAGGATGATTGCTAACACTACTATTATTTTTGAAGAGTCATATATATACATATAATATAATATAGTTTTAAAATGTTTATAAATATTTATTGATTTTCAAAGTAGTCAATAAAAAGCATAGCTTTTGCCAAAATTTTATTTTTACAAAAATATAGGTTTAGTCTTAACTAGTTTCCTTATAGTATTTTTATAGAAGATTTCAAACTAAAAAAAAAATACTACTTGACAAAACTTAGACTTTCGATTTTCCAAAATTTATTTAAGAGCATATTTTGACTAACAATATTTTAGTATTATAAATAGTTTTCCAAAATTGTATATATATATTATTTATCAAAATTTTCTTTCGATTATCCTTTCCATGACCAATTCCCTTATTCCTACTCCCTCGCCAATTCAAGCCTACCTTATGTCCGTGCCACCATCCGAGGTCACCATGTATAGTTGTTGCACCGAAGTTACAGATCGTGCCACCTGGATTATTGCAGCACACCAGGCGTCCTACCAGGCAAGATACCTTGCCATTTGTACTTACATTTGATTCATGATATTTTATATGTTGCTAGTGTTTTTACATTAGTAAGAGTATGTCCAAGTATGACTTGGGTGCCATCGATATGTATATCGATGTTTGTGTGTGTGTGTGTGGACCATATATTGTAGTGGACTTTCCCGGTATGTTGAAGTTATGCTTCATAACTTCTTTGACTTGTTGACACGTCTCATACATGACACATGAGTGAGGATCATTGAGTCGACACGAACCTACGTATTCGACTTGCTACCGATACGGACGGTTCGTGTGTCGGTTCATTTATGGATTAGCGGAGTCTAGATAGCGACTTGCATAGAGATATGGATCGCCAAGACATGGATATGACTTGTGTGATACATGGGCCGGGAAAACTACTGGGACGTATGAGCTAGCCCAAAGCCTTCTAGATTGCCCGGTTATGGGTTCATGGTTTCCCTGTTATGGGTGTGTCGCTAGAGGATATATCCATTGCACGGCCCTGACCACGACGTCAGATACGGTCAGGAGGTATGCTAGCGATGCAAAGTATGAACTAGGGGATATATCTATTGTACGGCCCTGACCACGTCGTCAGATACGGTCAGAGGCGTATACTAGTTCATGCGAAAGCCTCTAGTGGATGCTATGCTTTATTCCTACCCACTTATATGTTCCAGTATAGTTTTCGACTTGCATTACACCTAGATGGTTAGGTTCCATTGTGTTGGAGCATGTGGTCTTTTCTTTATCATGTATCATTTACAGTTCATCATGGTATTGTTTTTATGTATCTTGTTACGTCCCTCTGAGGACCTGGTTTTTCCCAGGTGTGTGTTCATGTTTTCCGCAGGTATCCTGGCCAAGGCCATGGTCTTCTCCATTCTTCCGAAGACGATTGCGCTTGGTTCGTCTTTCCATTTTTCGATTCATGTACATTCCTTTCATTGTGATAGTTGGTAGTGGACTTTGTCTCCGCCCAACGATTGTATCATAAATATTCGAGTTAATATTTATATTATTATTGTGGATGAGATTAGTTTGTCTTGGATTACTGCATTTTACAGCTTATGTATTCATACGAGACCTACGTACTTCGTATGAATACAGCTGGCATGTCTACGTTCCTAGTCCTACGTATTTTGGGACTGGGACGTTACAGAACCCATTGAACCAATAGCGCTTGCACACATCTTCAATCAAGCAATTTATTAGCATCATTAACAGGTTTGATTTCAGTACCTTCAAGAAAATGATCTTTCGCCTAGAGATCAGGGAGAGACGTATCGACCGAGACCACTCAGCATAGTTCGGTCCACGAAAAATAATAGGAGTAATGATATTTCCTGGTTGATCAGCCGAACTCAGAAAATATAGATCCTTCGGATTAGGATAATTTGGGTTGTGTGCACCGTCACGGCCAGTCGCGATGGAGTAGCTGGACGCAGCATCATCTGCCATCGCGGATGTCGGTTGTATAAAATTTTGTACAACTTCGACGAATCTGCCGTTGATGGACGGGGTTGGCGACGAATCGATCGCGGTCAGGGACACCAGATTCGGCGCATAGAGGTCGGGTGTACAAAATTTTGTACAACTCCAACGAATCGGCCGCTGATGGACGGGGTCAGGTACGCGAATCGACGCGATCGGGCACAGATCGGCGCTGTCAGGATCGGCACGGATCGGCACTGTCAGGATCTGGATCGGATCGGCACGGATCGGCTCTGTCAGGTCGGGTGCGGATCGGTGCTGTCAGGATTGCCTGACGCGGACCGTTCTGGGTCGGTGGCGGGGCTTCCACGGTTAAGAGAACTCAGCGGCAAGCATGGGATGTACTCAAAGAAGATCTGCATTAGAGCATCTGAAAACTGAGCGTGTTAAGCAATATGACTATTGCCTTCCATACATCCAGCCTTTGAAGGCTGACGAGAATGAGGATGACACGGTTGTCGATATCATGTATCCCTTGGAGCCTCCTGTTGTTTGCGATTTTGATTGGGAACTCGATGAGGAGTTCACTGATCGTCTAATTAAAGATGAAGAATTACCGGAAGACCAGAAAGATGCATTCAAGGAATATGTAAAGGAGCAAGTTAGAGAACGAAAGAGAACTCAGCGGCAGGGTCGGCGCGTACGGCGGCGGGCGCGTACGGCGACGGGCGCGTACGGCGGCGGACGGCTCAGTCGGAGCCGGGAGGGGAAGGGAGATGTAGAGTCTGGTGGCTAGGGTTTTTCGGAAGGCTCTGATACCATGTAGGAAATAATAATGCCTTGTTCTCATTGCTAGGGTTTGTTACAATATATATAGTGTCTACATTTGGGCTTATGGGTATGGGCTATATTTATATTACAAATATAATCTAACAGAAACAAATCTAGAAAATAGATTTATACCAGATTAAATTAAAATTTAAAAAAAATATTGAAGAAATGTTCAACCCATCTTCTATCCAACAACTATATACCAGCTATTAGTGCTTGGATTTGCCCTCCCATTATGCATAGTGACCTATTAGCAGACTAAGGCATAATCATAATTAAAATTCCTCTTCTTTTGAAGTAAGTAGACAATGGAAATGAGGAAACATTCCAATCCCAAGTTTTTGGGTCTCAGGATGGGATTGAGGGATCCATCCCAATCATAAAATTTCATGGCAGACTAGGATTTAATTAGTGTTAGACCTTACCTTGGATTTTAGGCGGAGGAGGAGGATGCGAAGATCGTAGGCGAAGGAGGAGGAGGGGCCACGAAGGATGCAGAGGTCTAGGAGGAGGTCGTAGGAGGAGGAGGAGGGGCACGAGCACGGGTATGGGCACGGAGGAGGAGGGGGCACTACAAGAAAAGTGACTTTTACGATATTAAAATTAAGGCGTGCCTAGATAGTATGCCGTAAATAATTATTTCACAACATGCATTTTAGTGAACGCCGTAAAATGATCCAGACTATAATTTATTAGATTAATTACGACGTGCATTGAATGTCATAATTTATTTATACAAACAAAGACATACATTAACTATCGTAAAACTAAATAATGAAAAAAAAGAAAGCGCCAAAATTTTTAAAAATCCCTCCTATTTCAACCAAAACCTCTTTCTCTGCACCCTCAAAACCACTCTCCCCCACGATTTTCCCCCCAAAAAATTCAGAGACCCCTCTCCCGCCTACTATTTCACCCTAAAAACTTCAGAGACCCCTTTATCTCGCACCTCTTCTTCTCTCCCCAGCCACAATAGGTTCGAGTACTTCCTCTTCTTCTTTTGTTTTTTTTTCAAAATTTTCTGGGAAATAGGAGTCCGCTTCTTCCTTATCTCGCACCTCTTCTTCTTCTCCCCCCCAGCCATAATAGGTTCGGGTTCTTTCTATTTTTTTAGGGTTTTACTCTCCCAATTTCCTTCTTTTTATTAAGGGTTTACTCCTACTCTGATTTTTTTTCTCGTTTAAAACCTCTACATATCTACGGAGACCCGCGGCTGAACCACTAGACTCAGGTTTCATTTCTTCTTCTTCTACCAATTTTACAAACGAAAATTGATTTTAATTTGACATATGAGTTCTTGGTTTAATTTGATATTAATTTGTGTTTATATTAGTATTTAAGAAATTGTCATGATATTATACTTTGGGCTCGAATTAGATAACTTACTTCATGCATGATCAACACACTATAATTGTTTTTTTGTTGTTACTTTTTCCCCTATAAATGTGGAAGTCTTTGTGTTTGGGAGAATATTACATCATATAAATATTAAATAGTATAGACACTTGTATTGAGAGGTTTTTGCTTTAGCATTTGTATATGCTTCGTACATGGAATATTTTTTATCCCTCTTTGTGATTTTGCTGTTATTACCAGCATGTGAGTGGGCAGCCTTCGATACTATATATTGAGTTATTATTTAGATGGCAGGACTGGACTGTTGAATTTCCTTTGTATTCGTACCAATATGTTCATGTTTGTTTGTGTTAATACCAATTTTTACTTTAGCTTGTTTCTGTGTGAATGGTTCTGAGAACATTAAGTTTTAGGAAGCAAAAAATCTCTACTTTTTTCCTGATATAATATTGTATCATATATAGGGATTAAGGAGTATTCACAATTTACTACTTTAACTCTGCTATTCAGTTCTACAGTTATCATTAGTACTGATGCTAAGAAGTTTATATGTCTGACAAGGAAATAGCTTGAGAAACTATAGGCTCAATGATGCTTCAAAGTGTTCATGAATCTCATTTTAAAGGTACTAACACAAGGTTTTACTTGTTAGAAATCAATATTACAAAAGGAGGTTGGTCAGCTTAGCGAGAGTAAAAGCCGAGTAAGAGGAGAATGTCTAATG
Source organism: Iris pallida (assembly GCA_029216955.1). Lineage (NCBI taxonomy): Eukaryota > Viridiplantae > Streptophyta > Magnoliopsida > Asparagales > Iridaceae > Iris > Iris pallida. The sequence continues at coordinate 2,791,441 of JANAVB010038613.1, forward strand.
TTGTATATTTATGATTTGCTATATGAAGTTTGTAAATGATTTGTGTTCAATTTCAAGGCTCGTCAAGCTTAACCAATCATCAATTAAATCTTCATCTAGAAAACGAAATCAAGAATAGAAAACGAAATCAAGAATAGACATCTCACCTTACACGTTCAAAATGTCTTAAAAGTTCAAAAGAAGGATATTTGTGTGCTTAATTAGAACAAGGCATGAGCTATTTGAGTGTGGTAGAGTTTGAATTTAGGCAACTCGCTGCTTGAAATCTTGACAAAGATATGTTAGGCAGGAAAATAAATCTTTACTGAGACTCTTCTCTCTTCTTCCCACGAAGCTCTAGTTATAGAATTGCATATGAGCTGTGATTAGTATGACAATGTTCTCATACTAATTGACCACTGTCATCATAGTTCCTATTATGTAATACTACAAATCTTGTTACATTTATATGCACTGACAGTCACCATTTCATCGCATTGTTGATTCCATTATTTTTTTTATCAAATTAGTGGGGTATCTTGAGTTCTGGAACAATTTTTTTTATTATCTCCTCAACTTCGATTTCTTCTATTTCAACAGGAGAAACTATAGGTTCGGTATGCTAAATCATCTATACTTGATGCTTTTTTATTATCTCCGATGATAGTCATACTACCATAAATCTTTAGTAACATTTAAAGTGCTCAATGTACTTGGTTCTTCAGTATGAACTCCAGTGTTATGCAAGGAAAGGACTTCTTCAATTGGTGATTTTTGTATTCTTTGATAATTGGGGTAAAAAAAACTTACTAAAACAGGGGTAGTGGAGTCTGCATTAAAAAACATCAAGGATAGATGATTTAGAATATCACAATAGTGATATTGTTTTCTTATGTAAGCAAAGCAGTAAATCCATGAAAAGGCCCAACAAGTTGTACCAATGTGCAATATGTTCCAAGGATACTCCCTGGAGGGCCGTATCGGTTCATTTTTGTGTATGTGAGATGATACTACTTCGACACTCATGTCCCATATGGACTGCACGTGTACATTAAGATTTCGATAGAGAGATTACAGTATATTTGTTAGGCATCTGTCCCCAACATATTTGTTAGGCATCTGTCACTAACATAAATTGGAAAAATAGAATGTTTCATTTAAGATATCAAATACTAAATAGTAGAAAGGAAACAAAGTCAAGCTCAAATCAGGAAGCACAATTAAAAGTTTGCATTGTACAGCAAAAGGTACTAACCAACATTGTGGAGTAGGCTAACATCAACATTATGTGCATGCACTGAGCCAGCCATAGTGACACATAGAACCCCTATATAGAGTGATTCACATGTAGAAGTAGTAGTTCAGGCATATGGAAATGTATCCAAATTGTAGAAGAAGAAAAAAGAGCATCAAATGGACCAGTTTCTACTTGATTTCTGACATCTGATTTACTGATATCCTGAGGAAAGCCGTATCTAGTTTACATGCATGAAAAACATAGAGAGATGGCTGGTTTACGTGATAACCATTAGGGAACACTAACATATGGTCACGGTTAAGAATAATTAGTGGCAGAAGATCAACCCATAATGGTTCCAGACCTAACTGCTCCAACATTGAAAGAAATCTGTTTTACACTCTAACAACAAAAGGGTTTAAACTTTAACTTGACCACAAGCCGGGAATTTGGAAATGCACATAATATCCTTGCACAAACTTGCAAAACTTCTGGTGTTATCTATAAATATATTGATGAAGCACAACTTATATCTTAGGTTAGATATATTTGGAGCAGTCATTGTAGGATGCAACACTACATTTGACAAATTATTATTAAGATGCTCCACCTCGCAATTTGCATGAACTCAAGGGATTACAAGGATGCCTTACATATATTAGGCACTTTATTACTACTATTGCTGGAAGATGTAAGAGCCATTCACAAGGTTGATGAAGAAAGATGTCTTTGAGTGCGAGGAAGCTTGACAAAATATTTACCTTAATATCGAAGACTGCCTTAAGCATCCTCCATTTTTAGGGGTCCCTATCAAAGATTATCCTTTGATACTTTAAACTGCTAACGCATTGCTTGCCTAACTTAAATGATCAAGAAAAAGAAGTTGCATTATATTACCTCAGCCGCACTATGTTGGGGACAGATGTCAACTATTTAGATTAGTACATTATATTACCTCAGCCTCACTCTAGTATCAGATTAGTACATTTTAATATGGAAGTAGGATACAATTTTTGAAAACCCTTGGGTATTGGGATGCATTACCAAATAATCTGTTAGTACATAACATGAGTTAAATCATTCTCCAATATGTATTACATTGCGCACATAATGGTGTGGATTGATTGGAGATATTTCAACTGAGTTCAGTGTCTCAATATATAGAAAAATTTATTATGCAGATAATGGTTATGACTGAGTTCAGGTCCTGTGTTTGGAAATAATGGTGTAGCTTGATTGGGAATCTTCCAACTGAGATCAGGACTTGATAAAATTGTTATGCAGATAATGGTTATGACTCCCTTAAAAATACTGGATGCTAGGTTTCATGGCTTTGGACATGGTACAATTACTAATATTATATTTCTTAGACTTTCATTGATTAAATATCTGTAGATGTTGCTTCGTCGTACTCCTTTCCTATCACGGTAGGCTATTGTATTGAGTAGCTTATCCCAAGTGATTTTGTTTGGGAACGTTTGTAAGCATGTATAGTTTTAATGACGATGTATTCGTTTGGATCTCTTGTTACAGGCAGTAGCAAAGAGGAAACTTCTAGAGAAGTTGAGGAATATGGGTTATCTTAAAAAGAGATGGAGGGTTATCCATACATGTAGCAAGGTCTTCATAACTCGGATGATAGATTTACACACAGGTATCACCTTGATCATTATTATTCCTCCGATAAACTCTGTTGTCCTGCAAAATAAATTCATCTGCATGTTAATTGATAAATTTCTATAATAGACTACTCTTGGGCTTTCTCTTTGGAGATCAGCATGTGCCTATATGGCCTATGGGGTTATGTTTAAGTGAATCCTTATCAGCATGATGTGGATGGAATAGTAAAAGAGAAGGAAAAAGAAGTCATCAATTTTGTTAAAGAAAGAAAACTTCTAATTTGTATGTGCTGACATCTTTATAATAACACCTTCTTCTCTTATAGCTTCCTGTTGATCCCCTAAGACAGTTTATGTAAGCAGTAGCAAGTAACAACTATTTTTACTTGGCTTATTCAAGAATTTGGTTAATGTAGGTTGTCGATATCAGTTTTTTGTTTCATTTCTAGTTATGTGACCAACTTCGATCTTTTGAGCCAATTTCAGGTATATTTATAGAATAATTTATGCTTCCTTTTGTAGAGTTATTAAAAAAATAAAGGTTCTACACCATATTTTTTAATAGATGTTGCAAGTAGTTCATGAGTCATAATTTCTCCTCAAAGTATTCATCAATTTTTTTTAACATATGTTGCAAGCAGTGGGACATCACCTAAACTAAAGGGCGACTTTGTACTTTGGAAGCTATAGGTGCTAACTGCCTGTTAATTAGTTTTTAATAATATATGCTTCATCTTTTCTATGACATTATACCTATTTATTTATACAAATTCATAGATAATACGTAATAGCGATCTTGAAGAGTTACGAGAGCTGGGATTTTGAACTTTTGGTGTAGTGTATATCAACTTTTGTTTTATGACACTAAATATATGACCATCCAAGTTTGTGTTGACCGGGACTCTTTAAAGGTTGATGTCATGTACGAGGCTATAAAGCACAAGTTCTCAACGTACCTTAATTTGAACTCCATGTTGTGGTCAATTACATGCTCCGTTCTGGTCGAAGCTATATGGCCATATTTTTGTGATATTTTAGTTGGTGATTTGGGATTCACATGATTTCACATTATTATGATTTCAATGAAAGTTAGTACTTACAACAATTGCTGTGTTCACTTTAAAGTGATTTGGATTTTGATGATTTGACATTATTGTTTCAATGAAAGTTATTATTTTTCTACAGTTGTTGTGTATATTATATTTTTTGTGATTGAATGTCAAATGTAAAATTGATTAACAAAAAGCAGGATTTTTTTTTAAATTGATGAGAATTTAAGGCGTGTATAATATGTTCTAATTGATATGTATATCATACTTTGTACGACATACAATAAATGTCATAATAGAATAATATAGACATGCAAAGGAATGTCGTAAAATATTATTAACGGCGTATATCAGAATGTCGTGATTGTGTAGTAACGACGTGTAATAGAATGCCGTAATAGTACATTAACGATATGTAAAAGTATGTCGTGATTGTGTACTAGCAGCGCACTACTACACGCCATAATTGCATTTTCAAGGCACACAATGAATGTCGTGAATGAGTATAGACGACGTACAAATTGAGTTTAGACGACACGCATATTATGACGTCTAAAGTACCATCTTTTCACGGCATGGGCAAATACGGCGTTAACATGTGCACCGTCTAAAGTGTTCTATGATGCACATTGTGCGCCGTAAAAACATATTTTTCCTGTCGTGGGGTAAAGAGGAGGAGGAGGGGGCACGAGAGAGATATATAGATGAGAGAGAGAAATGGTCGGACATCATTTTCTAAAAAAACTAGGGCAGAGAACTGGACAATGGCTCGACGACTCCAATTGTTGTCGCCAAGTAAAATGCGAAGAGACGTCGCTAGATCATCACATAGTATTTCTGCGGTTAGCCACGTAAACTATTGACGCCTAACCGACGGATTGGCGACACCCTGAAATTTAATATCTGAGATATCTAACATTGGTCGTCCAGTCGACGTCTGTCCATCGCTAAGTGGCGGCGGATTACAGCCAACACCAATGGTGCATCACTGATAAACAGTATTTTTGTAGTGACAGTAGAAAGTTTTTTCATCCGAAAACACTCATTATTTAAATCATCCCGAGTTTGAGAGGGGCTAAGTATAACTTTATTCGTTATATTCTTTGTTGAACACTTTTATCTTTATGTTATATTATTTGTATTAAATTTGTATAGTTGTCAATTGTCCTATACTCTCGGTGTATGTTGTCGTATGAGCCCCAAAGAAATTATACTTTTTTTCGGTAGAGAAGTGAACATGTATGTATACTCCAAAAGGAAAATTAAAATTGAATGCCATGAAACTCGAGAGTTTATCCAATTATATTTTTTCATCCCACTCCGGCATATCTTCTTCCTACTCCACTCCTTGTTAGCAATTCGGCAAACGGAAAAAATTCGGAACGACAAAAGTACGAGTATAAATTGGCACAATATAAGTAAAATACGGTCAAAAATTCGGTCAAAATTTCGTCTAACGAAAAACATTCGGATCAGATTTAATTCGTGTTTAGTACGTTTTATATGAACCAATTCAGCACTAAAAATTCGGCATATATATAAGGCCCACCCACCTCTACTCCTTCATAAATAAGGGTTCAGTGTGAGAATAAGAAGATGTTGGATGATGGAAAACCGAAAGGTTTTCTTTAATTGTTGCAAGCAACACGTGCAAAGACTCTTGGGTTTCTTTTTTTGGTTACTGTGAGACTTTTTCTTCTTTTCTTTTGATAATTTTTGAGAATTGTGTCAGTCTTAATATCTACTACTAGCAAGAGTCAAGAAAGTCAAGACTGTTGGGTTTCTTATTCACATTTTTTTGGCCAAATTTTTTAAAAATTCGTACGGTACGCGTTTAAAACGCCACAGGCTTAAAATTCGCATACAAATTCGAATTTTTCAAAAGTACGTAAGTATTATACGTTTATGTAAGATACGAAAAAATTCGCGTATAATACGCTTTTTATTCGGGTGATTGCTAACAGGAGTCTAGGGTAAAGCTTTTCCTTCCGCATTCCATATTCCTAGGGAAGTGTAACAGATGAAGAACAAGCATTGAAGGACACGAAAGAAAAGGCCCTTTCCATCCCATCCCCTTCATTTCCTTGGCAAACCAAGACAACCCTAATGATTAAAACCCACACGAAAGAGTGCAAAAGAAACCAATTTCTTCTTGGGAATTTAAAAGCTCTCCCAAGGGAAAAGTGATGGGACTTGACCTGATTGTTCTTGCTCTCATGTGACCAAGAAAATCAGTGAATTTCCACCCATCAATGGCCTTCTCCTGTCCATGTAATGACCTAGAGGTCTAGCTAGAGTTCCCATCATTGCTCATGAGCACCAAAAGATATGCTTCCAGAACCACAATATATATCATGCAAGTTGGCTGCTGCAAGCTAGCAACACAATGCACTTCACCATCATATGCATGAGCACCTGTTGAACCTACACCCTGACAAAAGTAACACAACCTTTTAGTCAACTGTATCGATGATGTTTATTCATTGCTGTCCTAAATCACGTTCAAGTGTGCTATACTAAGCATCTTGCAGACTTCATACATATAAACATAGAGTAGCTCCTGCATTACGTTTTTGGTGTAGATGTTGAACATTTTACTTGACCGATATATGTATAATGTAAAGGCTTAATATTGTGGTCATGGTAAAGAGGTTTCAATTCTAAGGATTTACATCCAACATCAAGTGATCAACCGTGTTAAAAAAACAATTTACATGGTCAATCTTGTCGCGCTCCAACATTACAACTTTTGTCAAGTTTTACAAAGTTGTATGTTAGGTGAAGGTGTAATATTCCCATTTTAAGTTGGCAACTTATTTTTTCTCAAATATATGTACTCCTTTTTTAATTAACCGTAGCCTTTTGCCTGCACTTTTCCCACCCATAGCTATGTTACACCAATTGACATGAAAAAGAAGTCTTATATCCCTATAGATTTTCCTTGCCCTCTTGTGGTCTCCCACGTAACCACATGAAAGCACACCCCCCTATTTCCACCAAACAAAAATCAAAGGCACAATGGAAAGATATTTGAGCTCAGAGCACTGATCTCTCCACAGTTGGACTTATGAGATCATGTGGACCATAACCCATGTGTACACCAGTGGTAATCAAGCATGCAAAATTGCAAAAATGGTTTATTATTTTCCATTTTTTGCATTTAGAATCTCCTCTTTCTGTATAGAATCATCAACAACTTAAATTGTTATAGGCTTCAACATAAAAATTGTTGGATTCCAATTTCGATTAGATGTGTGTGGAAGAACAGTCTGGATGTCGTGAAGCATCTTCGAAAGTTGTGGCAAGGCGACAAATGATCGGTGGCTGAACCGGAGCTCAAACAGAACCAAAACAACAACGGAGCTATAGATGCATGTCTCGAGGAGATATATGTTGTGGTATATTCAGGCTCAAGTTGCGGAGGTGTTCATGCAGGCCACAAGCATCAGATAGAGGCTTGAGAGATATTCGACAGGAGTTTGTGGATGGTCAAAAACTTTCCAAAGGGAGCCTTCGAGATGATTTAAGAGATAAGGTGGATTCGATTTGTTGGGACAAAACGACGAATGGAGGTACATCAAAGATTGAGGGTCATTTTGTCGGTCTTACCACAGTTGGTCGGTCTCTAGGTGGGAGTTGTTCCACAGATCCAATTTTATTGAAGGGTGGTTTGCCAAAGCTTAACAGAACGACATCAGTTTCAGTAGTTCGAAACAAGGGAGAAGATCAGAATGTACAATAAACTCAAGCTTATACGGGTACATCCTCATTTGCATGGTTCAGAGGGATCTATAGGTTATCGATGTTGTGCACAATGTATGATCTCCAATCATGGATGCAGGCATATAAGGGAGCTTCAGTTTGGGACATGAGGGTGGACAGGTTTAGGAACTTGAATCTCGAAAAAAATGGTGCCGTCCGTTTGTTGGGGCCGAGCAAGGGTGAGGAAGCTAGACAGAACGAGAGCACGTTCCGGTAGAAGACAAAAGTTGGGGAATAGGCATCCAAGACTTACAAAGAGGCCTCTGATTGTCAGTAACTTCAATCTTGGACAAATTATTGATGTCGGTGAGATCCCAGTCGTTAGGGAGGTGGAGACGAAAGAAGCTGCAAAGCAATCCAGAGAATTCGAGATCAATGACAAGAAAGAATAGGAACTCTTGTCACTAGACAATATACATGGAGTCCATTTGTAGAGCCATGGGGGCCAATGTACGTCCCTCTCCGCTCTGTTCAACATGATGAATCAATGAACACAACGACGTTTGAACTTGGCTATGCAGCGACTTGCTTAGAGTCCTGCTTGGTCGAGACAACTCCTCGTTCAGGTGGGTGGCTTCGATGAACTCGTCTCTTTCTTTCCTTCACACATAATAAAATTATGCCACCAACTTGTTTGTTTTGAAGTAATTTGTTGCTTGCTAATAAGAAAAAGTTGAACCCACATAGCTACGGGAGTAATCCCATCTTGTAGTCGATTTGTATAGAACATGGAAATGTTAACTTGCTGCTAGATATTATATCTCATCGTATTTTCAAATTGGCACTTACTCTATTGATTTTACGACTAACATAATGTTAGATTTCTTATGCTGTCACTAAAAGCTAATATTTACATGTAGTAGCGACATGAGTTCTAGTATGTCACAGAATCCACATAAATTTTACTGGATGGAATCGAAATACCAGCCCTGCCAAAGTCCTATACATATCGCGACATCCACATGTCGTAGAAAGATACTATGTTGTGCGACATGTGGTACATGTCGCAAAAAGACACTATATATATGTTCGGTGACATTAACCTATGTAGGAAAATACATTTTTATTATTTTTTAATTGAATAATAACCTAAAATGTATGAAACAAAGCTTTTAACTCCCCTGGTAGGGTTCTTTTGGGTTATTTTGTGCCATCGACAGGGTTCTCTTTCTCTGAGCGCATGGTTCTCTCCCTCTCCTATTGGCAACCGAAAGCTTCTCTCCTCCCATTTAAGTTTTGATTTTCAGATCCCTATTGATTTCCTATTTGGTTTCTTCATTAATCGCTATTTGATTTCATTTTCTATTTGGCTTCTTCCATGATGAGCTTGCTGGAGTACGCGACGTCCACTACACCAAATTGTCCAATTTTTAATGGCTCCTTAATTTAGCTTCCAACGGCCTTAAACCGTTACAAATTATGAACTCACTATAACGGTTAACATTTGCTATAGTGTGTTACAAATATATTTTTATTTCTAAAATCATTAGTTTGGGTAAAAAACTTGCGTACAGGTAGAAGACCAATTTTATTTGGCATAAATTTGGCAGTTGAATTCTCTCTATTTTCTGATACATCTATATAATTTCCTAAACCTAGGCACACCATCCATCTAATTTATTTCCTCTCTATATCTCTCTCTCTCTCTCTCTCTCTCTCTCTCTCGTTCACCTTTGTCTCCATCATGGCTCTGATATCTATATAATTTTCATACATCTCCTGCAAGGCTCCAGCGAGCTCCGACATCCTTTCTACCACAAGCAGCGACATACTGCTAGCAGGTTCGTTTGTCCCTAAAAATCTTTTGCTACAATCTATATATTGACATATAAATTTCCTTTTAGTCGAAAACAAAATTATCTAATAAAATCCTAAGCCTATTTGCTCCTAATCGGAGATCCAAAGAATATGACGACAACTGACAGCTAATGGAAAAAAATTAAGGTTAGGGCTTGCTTCCTCTTCCCTCTAAGAATCCTTGGAGGGAACATATCCGCTTAAAGAAATCAGTGAGGTTCGTCCTCAATGATGCCACTCCTTAGTTCCCTCTGCTCTTGTCGAATCTCTGGTGGCTTCTTCTCGATATATCATGATTCAACCACTACTCGAACCGAGCCCCAATGGAGCCTGCCATTTCTTGAGGCAGAAAAACCATAAATCGAGGCACATCGATCATGATCATTCAGAGGAGGAGGAGGAGATTTGATTTTATCATGTTCTTATTTAGGGTTATGGTAATTTTTTGAGGTACTGCATTTCTTTCTCATCAATATCTTTCTCATCTATATCATGTTGTGTGGATACGAGTAATATGTGATGCGATACTGATGAAGCTGGCATTTAGGGCGTGGCTTTGTCGCGTCAGATTCGTGTCCGTCGTGGCATGGGGATGGCATAGGATAAAGTTGCTATCTTTGTTATCGTAGGACAAAGTGCGACACAGGTACACCAAGATACAATAGGACAAGCCAAAATTGGTGTCGTGCCATCGTAGTTTGTATCCATGCAATATAGCTTTTTCTTTTCAAGTACGGTACTTGGGAGTTTCCAGTACTGGCTTTTTTATTGTCAATTATCATATCATATGTGCACAATGGCAACTGTTTCATCGTTTTATATATAGATGCTTATATGAGTGTGTGCTAGAAAAGCATATTATTGAGAATTTGAGATAAATGTTAAAAATATGAGGACTCTTAGGAGATGGAATAGAACAGATATGTACCCTCTCACACGGGAAGGGTAGAGGAGGAAGATGTTGATGTGGCTCCTATTTATCCTACCTCTGCCTACAGATGGACTACTGTTGTTTATAAATAGTCCAGTAAAATAAAAAATCTATAAAAACAACTTAATCAACACAAAAAAATCAAGCAACATTCCTCAAACTGACTTATAGTTGAAGCAAAGAAACTAGTTCAAATTTATATATTCAAAGTTCTTGAATGATCTTTGCAGCAAAGAAATAAGCTCACAGGATCAAGGGCTTAGGATAGCTTTACAATGTCTGCTTTAGACGGGAGATGTCTCAAGTTAGACTACTGTATGGGGAAGTTTAGAAGTGTAAAGGTGTAAAATAGGATTGCCTACATAGCCAATAAAAACACAAAAATAAAAGAAAGACATAGAAGCGAAGAGATAAGAAGATGAGACATAACTAAATAGTGGTTTTTACAATTTATGGCCAAAGCGTAGATGTGGCATGGGATAAGTAATCTCTTGAGGTCATTAGTGGAATAAGATAACCTAGATAGCAAATATCTTCTCCAACTCGATTGACATGAAACATCTCAATGCGTATTCTTCAGTTAATGTTTGCTCATAATGGAAAAAATGAAGCCAAATCTTCTTTTTTTAGTAAAGTTTTTGTTGCAGCTAAATCATTAATTTTATTATCTGCATGCGATACTCTTTGATCCAATATTTATTTAAGTTATTTTAACTGGTTCAATTGCAGAGACCATCGAGATCTTTTACGATGCTAACTATAAATTTATGAAGTACTTATCTCTTTTTTGAAGGTGAATTTCAAAGTATAATATGCATGCAGACTTATAATTTGCTTGTCTAGTAATATACCATTGGATTGCTCTCTAGTAATATACCAACAAAACTATGGATCAATGTCCAGACATAAATATGCAGGCAGACTCCTAATTTGCCCGTCTAGCACTGGGCTGCTCTTTAGCAATATACCAACAAAACTATGCATCAATGTCTGGACCTAAATACTGGCAGTTGACAACAATTTTGTTTCAAATTACCTATGTTTTTGAACATGAGATAAGGAACCCATGATTTTGTGTTTTCTTGGTCATGTTAATATAGATCCAATAAACGAGACTTCTATTAGTATTAATGGAATTTGAGGGAGTCCGTGATAACAACCAATACTCATATGATCTATTTTTGTTGATAGGAACTACATATGTTTGAAGAATATGTCGTCAATGATGCAGGAGGTTGGAATGAACGAACAATTGTAGAAGATATGGATTTAGCTGTTTGTGCAAGTCTTAGTGGTTTGAAATCAATATATACAAGATATGTCAAGGTAATTTACTTGCCCTGTAGCATGAATATAGACAAACTCTTTTAGAGGTTAAGTTGAATGATGCAAATATAATCCACTATTAAGAGGTTGGAAGAAAAAGCCATTGCTTTCTTCATCATGGGTCTAGGATTTCTAGGATGCTTTGGTTGGAATACAAAGATACACAAATCCTAATTGTCAATGATTCAGTAGGGTCGATTGACCCTACTTGCCCTAATGTGCCTCTGCCCCTACATAGATATACAGGCATACTCATAATTTGCTTGTCTAGCACTGGATTACATATCTTAAAATGATGGAGGCTTTGGAATTCAGAACCTTTTAAGGGAAAAATCTCATGAACTGCAAAACAAAATTGTCCATATTAAATATTACATTTTCCTGAGATAAGATTAACATTACATTCACAATTAATTATGTTTTGAAAACTCATAATAGAAGACATTTAAGGACAAAGGAATGGAGAATGAGACAACAGATATTACAGCTCCCATATGTTGAGAAAAAGAAAGATGACTAAACATTTATTATTTGGAAAAAAACACAAACATCTTTGTTCAATCTAGACATGATAATTGGAAATTGCAAATCAAATTTACCTGGATTTGAACAAAATTTACCTGGATTTGAACACATCACAATTCATGCAAATCAAAACATCTTTGTTAAATCTAGTTCCATATCATGAATAATTGGGTTAAGGCCTTGTTGTTGATACTATTTTATTATTTATGTATGCGTGTATACGATTATGACACGTGATGTGGACATGAAGGAACAAATACGACCCTTATTTTTGCATGTCCTAGTGTGTATTTTGATAATTTTGCCATGTCCGATATCTATCTGGGACAACATAGCGCACAACACTAGTTTTTGAGTGTGCTTTCTAGGTTGTATTTAGACTTCTATGATGCATACATAATCTTACATAATTTCTCTGAGACAACAATCTTATTAGTCGTTTTATTTGGCTCTTAGTCTTTGTGAACTTACTAATGCATATAGGCAAAATATTTGTTTTAGGTTGATCTGGCGTGTTTGTATTTCATTAACATGGTTTTACATAAGCTACAATTTCTTTCGAAACAATTATAGATTTTGTTTATGTTTCATAGCATCTTACATAAATCTATCTTGTGGTTTGGAATAAATTACATTATCCAGCATGACATTCAATATAAAATTTAAAATTGAAATAACAATAGACACTAATCGACGAGTCATTTTGGAAGGATGCTCTGAGAACTATTTCTACACTTAGAATTGGTTATGCAAAGATTGTGGAAGAGGTCATTTTGTTAAGTTCTGGCATGATATTTGGATAGGTAAAACTAATCTTCATACTTTCTTTCCTAATTTGTACATGATAGCTATAAATCAAGATGATATGGCTTTTAGTCATATTATAAAAACTTACATGGATACTTAAGTATGGAGAACCCAGATCTGAATAATGTTGTATGCAATTGTAAACCCCATTTGTTATGGAACACAATTGAGTATCTTGAGAGTTATTCTGAATTTCTGTGACTTACCATATGTTAACATCTCATAAGGCACAAATTCTAACATTCCTCTGATCTTTACAATTGTGTATGAACTTTCAGTGAGTAGGAAATCTTAATCTCTAAATGTACTGAACAGTTGTGAATGAGCTTCTAATACCTTTTTCTTTTAAAAATGCAAAGGTTAGAGGGTTCATGGGACTTTGCTAAAAGAAAGCTGCTTGTCACCGATCGAGGAATGCAAGTTTCCTAATGGCAAGATATTCTTTATCTTAAGTGACTATTTTTTCATTATGTCAAAAATTAATTATTATTGAAAGGAATGCATATTATTCAAGTAACCTGTGTATCATCTTCAAACCTAGCAAAATAAATTTGTATGGATACTATGATTTTGCCATGAAGACATGATGTGGTTTTCCATGATTTATTTGTGTGGATCATCCTGAAATGGTCAATAATCTTAGACAAAGTTGTCCTCTCATTTCACTTCTTTTGTCTACTTTACCTTATGGATTGAGGGGAGAATATTGAACTTCTTGTTGATCCTGGCTATTTCTGATCCCAGGTGAGTATTGTCGACTTCTACTAATTTTTTTAATCAGATATACAATTGCTAAACATGTTATTATGCCTTATGTTTTGTAGGCTTAAAATTTTATGCATAAAACATGTCATAAGGCCTTGATGTTGCTGTGACATAAAAAAGGCTTTACGGAGGGAGATAAATAGACATGGAGATTACTTAGTAAGATTGTGATCGAGTCAATAAAAAACGACAAAGGTTTTGTTCTTGTTCTTGACTTTTTGTATTTTTCTAATTGTTACCTTGGATAATCCAGTCTAAATATTATTGTAAGACAATTTATTATGTTTGCAGACTTCAGCAGTACAAGATAGTTGAAATGAAGCTTCTTGCTCAAAAAGGGATCTTCATGTGATCTTTTCTTAGGTTACTCCTATTAATACTTGTTTAAAAATATCCTATCTTAGAAGTGTGAACTAATAAAAATACCTTCAATTATAACAACTCTGCTCTATATATTCTTGAAGATGGCTATTTCCTTGTTAAAAACTTTATTGATTTTTCAAAATTAATATTTCCTTTTCTAAAGTGCTTATACTTCTGCAACTGCAGGCAAAGATACCTAATATTGGGAAATGCTTAGATATTGCTTCCATATTACAAGTCAAGAAGGGAACTGGCAAGGTTCGTCTTTGGTAACTAGTCAATTTTTTTCATACTTAATTTTATATTAGATATGGAAAAAAATTGCATGAAGTATGCATCTCATGTGAAAGATATAGTGCTGGTATATGATTAGTTCTTTAGATGCTCATGAAAAATTCTAGTCTCATAATAAATTACCTTACCAATTTTCAGTTACTTGAAAATAGTGTTGGCTTTGTGACTTTTTACAAAAATTATGGTCCAGTACTCAACTAGAGTTGCTGACAAACTTAACTTGTGAAGAAGATATTGGTAGCATAGAAACACAATAAACACAACCATGACCTAGTGGACTTTATTTTCATGTTGAGTTGAACCTCTTGTGAGCCTATGGATTTCAAGCTTGAATACACTCTCCAACCTCGAAATTGAGGATATTGAATCCAAGCTTGAATACACTTGCCAAGCTAAAGCTCGATAGCCTCGCCTTGAGAATTTTAATGCTATAAAGGAGAGCTTGACCATAGGGGGTGCGCTCTTGCTTCTCAATTATATGAACTATACCATTTGCTAACATAGTTTCATTTGATATTATATGACCTGAGTTACAATCGAAGAATAATATTGCTACAATTAAATTTATCTTAGTGTTTCTTTGGCTAGATTGTTCATAATTTTTGACTTTTTATTGGAGATACGATAACTAACTACCATTATAAGTTTCTAGCATCTAGTGTAGTAGTTTCACTTTCTTTCTCCCCTTGCTCGAGTTGGTGAACTCGAGAAGCAAGTTTTAGAGAAAGCATAATTAGCCTTTTGTTTTCGAACTGAGAGTTGGTATGGTTTTGATGTTAAATTTCTTTGGCAGGTTGAGAAGCTAAAAGTTGAAATTGGGACTCAACTAAATAAAGCAGCGTGTTATAGTGACAAAGAAAAGAAGTAGAGGAGCTTAATATCATAATGAAAAATGTGAGTTTTTGTTAATTTTAACGACTATTTACTATTAAATATGGCTGGCGTGACGTGTGAGTTGCATAACAACACTGTCACCACTTAAAAGTATCATAGAAGTTACTTAGAGATAACTACTAAACTTGTGAAGTTACTATAGGAGGAGCTATAACAAAGCCGAGTACAATGTTGTTAAACGTCAGTTAGTCTTACACGCCAGTTGGTAGATTAGATTATTACTTATCTTTACGAGGTACTTTTTGGTTGTAAAACTTGGTTACATGGGCATGAATATGAAGAGATACAAACATGACACCTATTTTTGTGTGGTATAGTGTATTTGAGTGTGTGTTGTTCCCTTCAACACTATGCGGTGCAGACACGACGATGATTTTTGACTTGTATATGTTTTCTTCTTGTACATAAAAAATAATATTGGGAAAGAATGTATATTAATAAAGGAGAATACGAGATCAGGTGGGTAGAACCATTGTTGGCATTAATGGAGTTTTGGTAAATTTTGATTGGAGTTTTAAAGTTTTTCGTATCGTAAGCAAAAAAGATAATAGAAACTATAAAAAAATATTCAATTATTAAGCATTGATCGACTCATCAAAAAAGAGTTGATACATTTAAGTAGACACCTACCTGTAGGGATGTTGAGCACCTCTAGAGGGGGGATGACGAGAGTGCGTGTGTGTACAGTGAAATAAAAATTATCACTTAAAAATTTAATTATGGTAGAAATAAAATTGATATAAAGTAGGCAGTAAAAATAAATGTGTAATGTAAGTAAGTTTAGAGAAGCAAACGCAAACACCAAGGTTTTACTAGTTTTCCTCTGAGAGGATGTCACTTTCCGTTCCCGGAATACGTATTCTAAATACATGTACTGCTGGAATATATTTATTTAATATTTAACATGTATTATTCTGTATTTAAATTCCTTTAATTTTATGTTAATTAATTTTCTGCAATTTTATTTCTGTATTTTAGTTTCTGCTTTTATACTCTGTTTCAGCTTTGCTTTGGGTACGGCTTGGATTGGTTTAATTATGTTGGTTCATCATGAACCGAAACAAACCCCCACCTACCACCACCCCTTCATTTAAAGCCCATCCCCTTTCTCTCTCTTCATTACTTCTTCTCATTACTCTTCTTCTTCCTCATAACTCCCCCACCAAAATAGGAGGGCTAGGCAAGTGCCAACTTGCTTCTTGATGGATTCCCATTTTTGTTGTTCCATTGTCTTCCTCTTAAGATTCTTAGACACTTTAGTACTTAGCATTTTCAATTTCCATGGCTCATTTCATATAGATTTAAGTTTAATACATTTTCGGAATTTTTAGATTTTGATCTAGTAACTTTGTTATTTTTCAAGTTTTGATGGTTTCATGTTGTAGGAAATTTAATTCTACCCAATTTAGACTATTTGAAGTCCTGATTTTGATTTATTTTAAGTGATTTATGGTCTTTTGGTTTATGGATTTTCATGGCCATTGGAGGCTGGTTGGAGAAGATGAGCAGTTCATGCTGTTTTGTGGCGCATATTGTTTCCTGGCGGATGCTGTTTGCTGGCAAAATACTGTTGCCATGCTGTTTGCTGGCGCATGCTGTTTTCTGGCGCACGCTGTCCTGGCGCATGCTGTTTTCTGGCGCATGCTGTTTGCTGGCAAAATACTGTTGCCATGCTGTTTGCTGGCGCATGCTATTTTCTGGTGCATGCTGTCCTGGCGTATGCTGTTTCCTGGCGTATGCTGTTTGCTGGCAAAATACTGTTGCCATGCTGTTTGCTGGCGTATGCTGTTTTCTGGCGCATGCTGTCCTGGCGCATGCTGTTTGCTGGCAAAAAGCTGTTTCCATGTTGTTTGCTGGCGCATGCTGTTTGCTGGCGCATACTGTTTGCTGGCGCATGCTGTTCTGGCGCATGCTGTTTCCTGGCACATGTTGTTTTTTGGTGTATGCTGTCCTGGCGCATGCAGTTTTCTGGCACATGCTATTTTCTGGTGCATGTTGTTTTCTGGCGCATGCTATTTTCTGGCGCATGCTGTTTCCTGGCGTATGCTGTTTGCTGGCATATGCTGTCCTGACACATGCTGTTCTGGCACATGCTGTTCTTTGTGGCCGCATGACACTTCCTGGCCGCATGAGATCCTGACCACATATGCATTCTCAGCCGCATGAACTTCTATAATTTCCCGGCCGCATGAACTCTAGCATATGATGCCTTTTGACTGATTCTTGTCCCGAATTAACATTGATTGATATTGATTATGACATTGACTAATAATTGATCATGCGTTCCAAGTTGGAACTAAGAGACTGGCTAGTCGTCTTATTGAATTGAATGAATGAGACACGTTCATATGAACTATGAACTATTACAATCGACTGGCTGATCCCGAATATTGACATATAGATACAAGCAGGCTTTAATTTCTTTATCTATTTTACAAAAGCCGCATGTGTACTTTATGGTCAAGGCATGATTATTCCGTGGCTAGTTTTGATTGTTGCATTACGCTATGTAAGACCTACAACCTAACCGCACGGGTATCGTTGTAGAGATGTGCATATCGTACCCCGTACGAAAGTACTCATTCTGAATGACCATGATCCACGGCATGGGATTTCACTCAACATAGAGGCTATTAAGTTAAATAAAATGATGATTGCATGAAGAGAACAGATTCCCGATTTCTTACATGGCAGTCCTCTTTGGGACTATTAAGTGCCCGACAGGCCGGCTGGTTCCCACAGATACTGCAAATCTGCCACACGGGCAGGGAGTGGCATCTGCTTATATTATTTATTGTACATTGTATATTAACGACGGGCGTCCCGCTGGGACTCGTCTAAATACATAATTGGCGTAATTGATTGATTGGATAAACTAGCCATGTTTGCGCATAGTAAGAACTGAGGAATCTTTTATCGCATAATTCCAAGATAACTTGGAACTCATAGTAGGAAGCTGTAATAGTCGCATGGTTATTTAAATTGATTTGTTTGTGAACTGTATCTACTCTGTTAAATAACTGAGATGATCAGAATGTCAGGGCATGACGGGCCAACTTCTGTCCTTGTTTGGTTGGGAGATTGGTTCGAAGTGTCGTGATGTTATGCGAATCCCAGTGGCAAGCAGAGATCTACTTATCATATTTTTCTTATTACTGGTTCCAGTTTCTTATATCGTGCTTCCTTGTGGTACTTGCTATTAGAGGTCTAACCTCTCTGGTATTGCATGGACAGATCTATAGCCGGTTTCCGAGGACTCATCTTACTTCCACCTCCAAGATGGTCAATACTAGAGGGATGATCGCAGGAGGACTCGAGTGGGTTCCTTACTTCCCCGCTCGTTTTGTTACTTACTTTATATTTTGCCGTTTGGCACCGACATGTTAGTCGGATCGTCTTGTACTTACTTTTACATAATTGTAATTAAGTCAGACTGCAGCTGATAACAATTGTGTATACTTTGCTACATCATCTGGCTATGTTTTATAAAGCCAGATATTAAGAACATTTTGATTGAGCGTTTGGGACGCCTTACTGCTTTATCTTACATGTTCTTTATTTCTGTTTTGTGTTTGAATGATTGAGACAATAGATATGAAGTGACCATAGGGTGACTTTTATGTAGTATGCACCCCCTCGTCTTATTAGACAGCATTGATCATATTATACGATATTCCTCTACCCGTAATACGAAGCTGGCTGAGTCATTCCTCCGCTCTCCAGTATTCTGGTTCTGAGACGTGACAAGGTTTTAGTGGTGGCCCATGCAGGTCTGATTTCAGACTTGTGGTGTGTTTTGATTTATAGGATGTCTCAATCACACATGTTCTCCCTTGATCTCATGATTCGTTATTCTCAACCCTAGCTTGACATTCCTGTATCCTTCAGCTTCATTGATCTTTCCTGTCCGGTCGTTTGATTGTTCTCTTGTCCCTTTTTAAGGGCACCTCGTCCGCATCTGTCAGAGCTGGAAAACAGCAACAAGGACAACATGGACAACCTGACCAGGTTGGTCAGCAACAAGGGCCAGTACTACCCCAAGAGACTATCCAAGAAGAAGTGATAGTGGAACCAGCAGCTGGACCGCAGTATCCGGAGGTTCCTACACCACCCATAGTTCTATCTACCCCAGTGGAAGTGGACACACCGGCCCTTCTGGAGATCATAAGAGGGATGATGGCTACTCAGCAAAACCAGATGTTAGTCCAGCAGCGCATACATGCTCAGTTACAAGAGCAGAATGTACTTCTCAACCAAGGTTTGCAGATGGCATTGGATAGAGGGGCAAGGACAGATTCAGGAGAATCAACCAGGTTTTGCAAGTACAACCCCCGCCGTTTCGAGGGCACGGAAGATGCCATCTCAGCAGATGCATGGCTTAAGGATATTGAGGCTATTCTGACAACAGCTAAGGTGTCAGCAGAAGAACGTATGGATCAAGTGAAGTTGCTACTTCAGGATCTCGCACGTGATTGTTGGGAATCAGAAGAAGTAGGCATCATACGTCCTGTTGCTTGGGACGATTTTACCGCAAGATTCAAGACGAAGTACTATAGAGTTGTGGCACAGTTTGAGCTACAACAGAAGTTTATCAACCTCAAGCAGGCCGGCAAGACGGTAGATGCTTATGCAGCGGAGTTCTACAGATTGAGTAGGTTCGCCCCAGAGATGGTAGCAACGGAGAGCCAGCGGGCTATGAGGTTTCAGCAATGGTTTCATCTTGAGCTCTTGCAATTGATAGAGGGGCACAATAACCAGACTTTCGATGAGGTATTGACGGCAACCCGAAGGTATGAGATCACCATTCAGAGGATCACGGCATGGACTGGAGGTCAGAAGAGATCCCATAGTCAGATTGAAGGAGGAGGGGGAGTAGCACCCCGAACAACAGCACCGTCCCTTGGCGTCTGCATTCACGATGTGGCGATACGAGGGCCAGCACCACCAAGGCAGCAGCAACAGTAACAGAGGAAGAACCAGCAACCCCCACCGGGCTGCACTTATTGTGGGAAGGTAGGACATACTAGATATATGTGTCAGACATTGAACGGGTAGTGTTTAATATGTGGAAGCCCAGATCATCGGGTTACCTCCTGTCCCATGAATTCGAGGTCAGGAGGACCAGTACAACAATTTTCTGCTCTGCCAGCACCAGGGGCAGGCCAGTATCGAGGACCAGCGGTGGCAGTGAGACCGTTGGCACAGCGCCCGTTCATGACACAAGCTCAGATGTTTCGGCAGCAGGGACCGACGATACAGCAACACCAGCATAGACCACCCCAGCATCATCAAGGCAGGGGCCAGCAGCAGCACCAGGCTAGGCCGCAACATGGGAACCAACAAGAAGGTCGAGGGCAGGCATTCACTCTATCCTTGGAGGAGGTATTAGCATCGGAAGATGTTGTGGCAGGTAACATTCTCGTCGCCTCATATCTCGCTGTAGCATTGTTTGATTCGGGAGCATCACACTCATTTATATCTGCACAATTTGTAACACGGCTAGGATTGGAATTCGAGGCATTGACAGGGAGGTTAAATATACTCACTGGTAATGGGCTCGTAGGAGTTAGTAGAGTTATTCTAGCATGTAGCGTTGTAGTTTGCGGGCATTCCTTACCCGCCCGGTTGATAGAATTTCTTGTTGGAAATTTCGACGTTATCTTAGGCATGGACTGGCTGAAAGATAGTCATGCGATAATAGATTATCGTAGAGGGAGTGTTTCTTTTGATATTCCAGGCATGAAGCGGTTCACCTTAGTCAGATCAGTGGTAACTCAACAAGAGCAGGGAGTAGTGACGGCAATGGAAGAAGTTCAAGTTCTGAAGGTTATTGAAGAGTTTCTGGACGTATTTTCCGAAGAACTTCCAAGTCTACCATCGGTTAGGGATATTAAGTTCAGCATAGAATTGGTACCTGGAACTAAACCGATATCAGATCGAGTTTACAGAATGGCAGATTCAGAACAGGCCAAGGCATACCAGCACATAGAGGAACTGAAGGAGAAGAAGTTCATCCAAGCTAGCATATCACCATGGGCAGTACCAGTGGTACTTATGGGGAAGAATGATGGGTCATCCAGATTGTACATCGATTACAGGAAGCTTAACGCGGCAATAGTAAAGAACAAGTACCCACTATCCAGGATCGACGACTTGTTTGATCAGTTGAGCAAAGCTAGAGTTTTCTCCAAGATAGATCTTCGTTCAGGGTATCATCAAGTGAGGGTTCGAAAGGAGGATATTCCCAAGACAGCATTCAGGTCGAAGTATGGGCATTATGAATTCTTGGTAATGCCGTTTGATTTGACCAATGCTCCAGCAATATTTATGGATTTGATGAACCGCATCTTTATGCCATACTTAGATCAATTTGTCGTTGTGTTTCTTGACGACATTCTCGTCTACTCTGCTAATAAGGAGAAACATGAGGACCACCTCCGAAAAGTTTTGCAGGTTCTGAGAGAGAACCAGTTGTATGCCAAGCTTAGCAAGTGTGAGTTCTGGACGGATCATATTTCATTTTTGGGTCACATCATATCAGGAGCTGGAGTAGCAGTGGATCCCAAGAAGGTAAAAGCAGTAGAGAGTTGGCCAGTACCCAAGACCGTAGCAGATGTGCGGAGTTTCTTTGGATTGACGGGATATTACATGAGATTCGTAGTAGACTTTGCAAGACTTTCAGCACCCATGACCCGCTTGACACGAAAGAATGTACCATTCGTCTGGTCGACAGAATGTCAGGCATCATTTAAGAACTTGAAGCAGAAGTTGATATCAGCACATATTCTTACATTGCCAGTTGGGCCCAGAGGTTTCACTGTATATTGTGATGCGTCAGGTAAAGGACTTGGATGTGTCCTTATACAACATGGGAAGGTGATAGCATATGCATCTAGGCAACTTCGAGACCATGAGAAGAATTATCCAACTCATGACTTGGAGTTGGCAGCAGTAGTATTTGCTTTGAAGCTATGGAGGCATTACTTATATGGTGACCGAGTGGACATGTACACAGACCATAAAAGTCTGAAGTACATCTTTACTCAGAAGGATCTGAACATGAGGCAGAGAAGATGGTTAAAGCTGATCAAGGATTACGACGTAGAGCTTCAGTCTCATCCAGGCAAGGCTAATGTGGTAGCAGACGCTCTTGGTAGGAGAGGCGGTACATTTATGTTGACAACACAGAGGCACATCTTAGAAGACCTTCAGGAGATGGGCATCAAAGTTATACTTCCTAGTGATGTAGGAATTCTGGCAATTCTACAAGTTCAATCCAACTTGGTAGACAGGATCAAGGCAGCTCAGGCACATGACCCAAAGGATTCAGAAGCTTAGGGCAGAATGTGAGTTAGGACTCAGGAAGGAGATGAGAATTCATAAAGATGGTACAATTAGGTTTGGGTCACGTTTATGTGTGCCTAGTGAAGATATCAGACATGAGGTTATGACAAAAGCTCACAGTTTTCAGTATTCTATACATCCAGGAGGGACCAAGATGTACGAAGATATCAAACAACACTTCTGGTGGAACGGAATGAAGAGGGAGATAGCTAGATTCATTTCCCGTTGCTTGATATGTCAGCAAGTGAAGGCAGAGCAGCAGAGGCCTGCTGGGTTATTGCAACCGCTTCCTATTCCGGAATTGAAATGGAAACATATTACTATGGACTTTGTGATCGGTTTACCGAGGTCACCAAGTGGTAAAGATGCCATTTGGGTGATAGTAGATCAGCCTACGAAGGTGGCACAATTTCTTTCTTTCAGAGTAGGGCAATCTACATAAAAGTTGGCAGAGTTGTATATGCAACAAATAGTCAGGCAGCATGGAGTCCCTGTCAGTATTGTGTCAGACAGAGATACTCGTTTTACATCACATTTCTGGAAGAGCTTACATCATAATCTGGGTATCAAGTTAAGATTTAGCATGGCTTACCATCCACAGACGGACGGGCAATCAGAAAGAACAATTCAGACTTTAGAGGATATGTTACGAGCTTGCACTCTGGATGTTGGAGAATCTTGGGAGAGCCACCTGCACTTAGTCGAATTCTCATACAACAACAGTTATCAAGTCAGTATCCATATGGCGCCATTCGAAGCACTGTATGGTAAGAGGTGTAGGTCGCCACTGGCATGGGATGATATCGGGGAGAGGAAGATGTTAGGCCCGGAAATAATTGTCCAGACAGTTGAAGTGGTCAAAGTAATTAGAGAGCGACTTTGAGTTGCGCAAGATCAGCATCGTCATTGGGCAGACCAGCATCGTAGGCCGCTAGAGTTTTTTGTTGGGGACCACGTGTTGTTACGGATCTCACCTACCCGTGGGGTCATTAGATTTGGCGTTCGTGGGAAGTTGAGTCCGCGGTACGTGGGCCTGTTTGTTATTCTCGATCGGATAGGCGATGTTGCTTATCGTTTATCCCTTATACCTTTATTACGAGAGGTGCATGACGTGTTCCATGCTGGTTGTTGGTACCAACCTGTCTTACGAGGAACAGCCTGTGTCTATTTTGGACCGAAGAGAGAATATACTCAAGAACCGAATAATTAGCCTTGTCCGGGTTGCTTGGGGTCATCACTCTTTAGGGAGTCAACGTGGGAACGTGAGGATGACATCCGATCACGGTATTCGCACCTGTTTGACTCACAAGGTGTATCTCTTTCTGTATACCTTGATCATCTTAACTCCTCATGCTCGTTACCTTATGAGTAGAATTGCTTGGTGACGTCGATAGTTAAACATAGATATGTTACTTGCTATTGGCATTGTAGAATGATTGCTTACTCAATTGCTTATACTTAGATTACTTTAGCTCCGATGTTTCTATCTTGCTTGGATTTGAAATTCTGAGGACAAAATTTTTCTAAGGAGGATAGAGATGTCACTTCCCGTTCCCGGAATACGTATTCTAAATACATGTACTGCTGGAATATATTTATTTAATATTTATCATGTATTATTCTGTATTTAAATCTCTTTAATTTTATGTTAATTAATTTCCTGCAATTTTATTTCTGCATTTTACTTTTTGCTTTTATACTCTGTTTCAGCTTTGCTTTGGATACGACTTGGATTGGTTTAATTATGTTGGTTTATCATGAACCGAAACAAACCCCCACCTACCACCACCCCTACATTTAAAGCCCATGCCCTTTCTCTCTCTTCATTACTTCTTCTCATTACTCTTCTTCTTCCTCATAACTGCCCCACCAACCTATGAGGGCTAGGCAAGTGCCAACATGCTTCTTGATGGATTCCCATTTTTGTTGTTCCATTGTCTTCCTCTCAAGATTCTTAGACACTTTAGTACTTAGCATTTTTAATTCCCATGGCTAATTTCATGTAGATCTAAGTTTAATACATTTTTGGAATTTTTAGGTTTTGATCTAGTAACTTTGTTATTTTTCAAGTTTTGATGGTTTCATGTTGTAGAAAATTTGATTCTATCCAATTTAGACTATTGGAAGTCCTGATTTTGACTTATTTTGAGTAATTTATGGTCTTTTGGTTCATGGGTTTTCATGGCCATTGGAGGCTGGTTGGAGAAGATGAGCAGTGCATGTTGTTTCCTGGCGCATGCTATTTCCTGGCGCATGCTGTTTGCTGGCAAAATACTGTTGTCATGCTGTTTGCTGGCGCATGCTGTTTTCTGGCGCATGGTGTCCTGGCGCATGCTGTTTCCTGGCGTATGCTGTTTGCTGGCAAAACACTGTTGCCATGCTGTTTGCTGGCGCATGCTATTTTCTGGCGCATGCTGTCCTGGCGTACGCTGTTTTCTGGCGCATGCTGTTTGCTGGTAAAACACTGTTGCCATGCTGTTTGCTGGTGCATGCTATTTTCTGGAGTATGCTGTCCTGGCGCATGTTGTTTGCTGGTAAAAAGCTGTTGTCATGCTGTTTGTAGGCGCATGCTGTTTGCTGGCGCATGCTGTCCTGGCGCATGCTGTTTTCTGGCATATGCAGTTTTTTGGCGCATGCTGTCCTGGCGCATGCTATTTTCTGGCGCATGCTATTTTCTGGTGCATGCTATTTTCTGGTGCATGCTGTTTCCTGGCGCATGCTGTTTGCTGGCGCATGCTGTCCTGGCACATGCTGTTCTGACACATGTTGTTCTCCGTGGCCGCATGAGATCCTGACCACATATGTATTCTCAGCCGCATGAACTTCTATAATTTTCCGGCCGCATGAACTCTAGCCCATGATGCCTTTTGACTGATTCTTGTCCCGAATTAACATTGATTGATATTGATTATTACCTTAACTAATAATTAATCATGCGTTCCTAGTTGGAACTAAGAGACTGGCTGGTCGTCTTATTGAATTGAATGAATGAGACACGTTCATATGAACTATGAACTATTGCAATCGACTGGCTGATCCCGAATATTGACATATAGATACATGCAGGCTTTAATTTCTTTATCTATTTTAGAAAAGTAGCATGTGTACTTTATGGTCAAGGCATGATTATTTCGTGGCTAGTTTTGATTGTTGCATTATGCTATGTAAGACCTACAACCTAACCGTACGGATATCATTGTAGAGATGTGCATATCGTACCCCGTACGAAAGTACTCATTCTGAATGACCATGATCCACGGTATAGGATTTCACTCAATATAAAGGCTATTAAGTTAAATAAAACGATGATTGCATGGAGAGAACGGATTCCCTAGTTCTTACATGGCAGCCCTCTTTGGCACTATTAAGTGTCCGACAGGCCGGTTGGTTCCCACAGATACTACAAATCTGCCACGCGGGCAGGGAGTGGTATCTGCTTATATTATTTATTGTACATTATATATTAACGACGGGCGTCCCGCTGGAACTCGTCTAAATACATGATTGGCGTAATTGATTGATTGGGTAAACTAGTATTGTTTGCGCATAGTAAGAACTGAGGAATCCTTTATCGCATAATTCCAAGATAACTTGGAACTCACAGTAGCAAGCCGTAGTAGTTGTATGGCCGTTTAAATTGATTTGTTTGTGAACTGTATCTACTCTGTTAACTAACTAAGAGGATAAGAATGTTCGAGCATGACGGGCCAACTTCTGTCCTTATTTGGTTGGGAGGTTGGTTCGAAGTGTCGTGATGTTATTCGAATCCCTGTGGCAAGCAGCGATCTACTTATCATATTTTTCTTATTACTGGTTCCAATTTCTCATATCGTGCTTCCTTGCGGTACTTGCTATTAGAGGTCTAACCTCTCTGGTTTTGTATGGCCAGATCTAGAGCCGGTTCCCGAGGCCTCAGCTTACTTCCACCTCCAAGATGGTCAATACTAGAGGGATGATTGCAGAAGGACTCGAGTGGGTTCCTTACTTTCCTGCTCGTTTTGTTACTTATTTTATATTTTACCATTTGGCACCGATATGTTTGTCGGATCGTCTTGTACTTACTTTTACATAATTGTAATTAAGTCAGATTGCAGCTGATAACAATTGTGTATACTTTCCTATATCATCTAGCTATGTTTTGTAAAGCCAGATATCAAGAACATTTTGACTGAGCGTTTGGGACACCTTACTGCTTTATCTTACATGTTCTCTATTTTTGTTTCGTGTTTGAATGATTGAGACAATAGATGTGAAGTAACCATAGGGTGACTTTTATGTAGTATGCACCCCCTCGTCTTATTAGATAACATTGATTGTATTATACGGTATTCCTCTACCCATAATACGTAGCTTGCTGAGTCAATCTCCCGCTCTCCAGTATTCTGGTTCTGGGGCGTGACAGAGGACTAGTCCATTCTCGAGTACTCTAGCTCGATGTAGAATCCACTATCTCGTAAAACATAACCTTTGAATCCGAAGTGCTTGCAGCTCTTACAACACGTATTTTTTATCCGAAGAGTACTACTTCAACTTGCAAGCCTTTAATCCGAATGACTTGTCGACTTCTAGAACAACATAAAAATTGAGATGTTTTCAAGCCTTCTTTACAACTCGAACCAACTCGTAGATCGAACCGAACTGGCACTTGCTTGGCTTGGAGTCGTAAAGGATTAGATATGAAGCTTAAGTAACTCTGAGAACTCTTAAGAAATAGAAGAGAAGAGAATAGAATGAGATGAATAGTATGAAGAAATCTTTTCTATTTATAGAGTTCTAGGGGATCGAACTCGGCAGAGTTCGGTTCCCTAACGTTCAGAAAATCGAACACTGGGGCCGATTCTATAGGAAGACATGATCCAATAGAATAATAGTTCAAGACGACCGAGTTCGGTTCGAATTCGGACAAAACTCGGTCCGAGTTCGGTTGCCCTATATTCAGGTTGGTTGGGCTCTTTTTGAGTAAGCTTTTTGTGGACTGAACAAACATGATTGATATAGTCTTTATGTAGGCTTTTTGGGTGGAGTTTATGAAAGTTAAGCCAAGTGCCAAATCAGCTCGATGAACAAATTGCCTAGACTCAAATAAATATCAAATATAGAAATAAATATAAAAGCCAATAGCATCTTGATGATGCATTTTTTCTTGCACTTGAGTAGATTTGAAGATGCCTTTTTCTTTGATGGCAATTGTCTAAAGATAAACAAATATGAAAATCTGAATACCTTTCGGGGGCTTCGTCTCCGAACCCTCACGGGGAGCGTTGTCCCCTCGACCCCAGTCCGCTGATCGGGCAGCGGAACTCCGGCGTACAAGGCCCCAGATAGCTCGTTGGGCAATTCAGAGAAATCTTCTTGTATAACGTCCTCTTTGGCCCATAATTAATTCTTCATTGCGTATGTTCTGGTTGGATCATGCGCTTACTGTTTGTTTGTAAATATATGTTAGGCGAACAAAGTAGTATAATAATATAATAAATTTAATGAATAGTAGGACAATGCTAAGTTTAAGTAGCAACATGATAGTGATTACATGAATGTTAGTGATATTATTATGTTAAACTTAACTGATTAGCCATTTTCAAAACATGATATAATCATTGGGCTAACACTACAATGATATTCCTATATTTTGAAGTAATACAAAACTTAATAGTATTTCAATTCATAAGGTAGCATAGAATTTTCAGATCTCGCCATTTAAAAAGAAATTTGGGTGTGCATTTAAAGTTGAGTTGTTGATAAGATCGTAAGATATTAGTATACATATATTCATAAGGTAGCAAGATATATTTTTATAATAAAAAAATAAAGAACTAGACTTTTGGCGACATGTGTTATATTGTCAATGCATTATCTTTCAGCGCATACAAGACACATGTTGCCAAAAGTTATTTTAAATAAGAATATGATATGTCGCCAAAAAGTGATTGCATTTTGTGGCATCGGTGATTTCATGTTGCCAAAGACTTTCCCATATAAGGCTACATCAACATGTATGCGACATAGCCAGATATGTCGCAGAAATACTTTGACGACACAAATCTAACTTAGTGCTACATATTGCTTATGTCGCTGAAAATATATTTTCTTGTAGTGTATATTGTGGAACACGGTTTGTTCATATGAGGCAGTAGGACTATCAAATAGTTGTTTCTGACTTGAAATGAGAATATAGTTCAATTCAGTTTGGTAGAAAGGCTATCCAATAGTCATTCCTAGGTTCAGTGGTGTAATATTGAAAGTTCTCGAGGCTATGGGTCGCCTAGGCTATCCCCAATTTTGGAGCTGCTTAAAGATGAAGGCTTGAGAGGAACAAAGGTTTGAGTCGTATTGTTAGTTAGGCCATGCATTTATATTGAGTCTATATGTTTTCGTAGGTGTAGTCATGGACAACTTATGCACAAGATTTTAGTTCCTCGAATAAATTGTCTGGACACCGGGATCGTGTCGGCCAAGGAGGAATAATGGATAGCTGAGCTGGTTAAAGCACCTGGTGAATAGAAAAGTTTTAGGGGACTAGCTACCTGTGCTGAAATGATCACCATCTAACCCTAGCTATGTCCAAGATGGCTTGAATTTTCAGTGGCCTTCATATAGATTGAGTTAAGCGTGCTAGCAACAATTCGCGTGCACATTGTTAGTTGAGTAAGGAAGTGGATGTACAACACGCAACACAAATATTAAGCCTAAGGTTTGGATTTTGTAGTCACGTGTTACGATGCAATATGTGAGATTATTATTCAATAGTGTGGCAATATGTAAAATTATGATTCGATAGTGTGGCACTGAGTCTTTACGATATAACTATATCGTGTATTGAAATAGGTTGGTTGTTAGGTAAGTATGGGTAAGTTCATTATGTTGCATGGCACGGTTATGGTTTTATGGCACAAATAGATTTTTTTTAGTATATGTCATGAACTGATTCTAAGTCAAAATTAGAAAGACCACTAAAATCATAGTGCGCACTCACTAAAATAACGTGTTAGTTTTGTATGGGTATGAGAGGGGCCTCCCCACCAGTACATTCTATGTACTGATACCCGAAAAGTTTTGTACGCAAGATGGAGGTAGCAACTTGCTCGGTACGGTACTGGCTTGGACGCGCTGAGGCATGGAGTTCCTTGGCGTCTTGAGGAATGCGACCGAGTTGAAGACTTCACTTATATGGGACATAATGTATGGTCATCACCTGTTGTATTTTTTTAAGTTGTAAGCCAAAGGACATGATCTATTATAATTTTGTGTGTGAGAGAGAGAGAGGGAGAGATTGAGTGATTGTAACATTGGCTTTGAGTCGTTGTAATCTTTTATTTAAATATCAATAAAGAGATTATTTTCTATAACTTGTGTATATTCAAGTTTTCTATTTTGGGACTTCTATGCGACTCTATTATCTAGCAGCTCAATTGTTGTCTTGTATGAACGCAACTTAGGCTCGCACGGCATCACGTCCTTGCGAGGACGATCGGTTTTGCGGAACCGGGACATGACAACCAACACCTCTTATTAGAAGAGAGGGGGAGTTTATTGGGTTTCAACCTCGAGTCGAGGTCAGTGGAAGGATAGTCTGGGCATTGTGAAGCATCGATCAAAATTGCGACAAAGGCGATGAATGATCGATGGCTGAATCAAAGTTCAAATAGGGCCAAAACAATAGCAACAATATACTGTGATATACCGACGGTACCGCATGTCAAAATTAGGTTCCAGTGTGGGTCTAAGTTAGCATATATTTGACCGTGTGATCTTATCTGGATGATTTTTTGGACTAATTTAGAAATTTTATAACCCTAAATTATGTTTGTTAACCTATATAAAGATGCTAAGGGGAGTTACTAAAGAGAAGCTCATGGGAGATACTTAAGGGAGCAACTCCACATCAATCTAAAATAAAGTCTATAATTTGCTCTTATGACTCGTATTTCGAGATAGACTGAAGGAAAAATCTATTCAAGGGGTCATCTACTTCGTTCAGGGAGATCATCACATGGTTGGGTGACTGATTTCAATTGTAATCTCCTTCTTCTTTCTTGAGATTGGTGAGGGGGTGAAATTAGTGGCAATGGGTTCAACATATTTGTATTCAAACTTGTATTAATAGAATATACATATTTAATTTTTTTAGGTGACATAGTCACCGAATATATACTGTGTTTATCTGTCTTGGTGCTTGCGTGAAACACATGTTCGTTATCTTCGGGTGGATTGGTGTCGTTTACGTAGCTTTTACTCGGCCAACAAAAATGTCCTCTACCCCTTATAAGCAGACCTTAAATTAATAGGAAGCGCGGCTGAACTCATGAACAAGGTCGACATTTGAAACTTGACGAGTACTAGGCTCCCTTGAGTCTATTGACCAGACTATGTCACGGACTCTAACTAGGCTTGACTCGGGTTTATATAGAGTCCATAATTTGAAATTGTATTTGTGTTATAAAATTGGAAGAGGGAGATGATATGGTAGCCAAAAAGAACACTATGAGCCTTTTCTCATTAAGAATATATATATCGAAGGTGAGAAGATAAGGGTGGTTTGTAGATAGGGGTTAAGGGCATCTATATTTAAGTTTATCCACAACTCATAACATTTCCTTCTGGATGTCCACTTTAGTTATTGCTTGTTTTCATACGAAGTAAGGCTATTACAGGACATAATCAATTACAATACGCTCAGCTTTAACTCAAGCTTGAGTTGGAAGGCTTCTGAGCTACTCTCAAACAAGTTTAGCGCTACTAGCGCTAATCGAACCTAGTCGAGTAGGACATAGTTAAGCTCACGTTGGGCTAGATAATTTCTAACTCGGGTTCGAGCTCGGCTCAATTATTTCGAGCAGATTTGAACATGGATTGTTGTGGTACCATGCTAGCTCGGTGATTGTGTTGGTGGTGGGTTTTTTTGTTACATGATGCACTGTCGCAGTAGCTGATCACTTTTCCCCCTAAAAACTGATAAATAGTTATCTTCGGGAGATCTTCTGGACCACGTACAATTTGACACCAAAACTAGTCAAGTCATGAATATGCAATACTGGCACATTATTGACCTCCTCCACCAACCAACTTTTTGGTAGCAACAATGGTCATTGCTTCTAGTTTTGTGATAACTTAATGGTGCCATGCCTTCATGTCAGGAGAGTACACTGCCCCCTGATTATTCTTCTTCTTCATGCTAGCTAACCTTTGGTGGGCATCTGACCAATCTTTTAACAAAGTCATGGGCTCATGCATGCCACATGCATGTTTTATCAGCGAGTCAGTGATCAGTCTGGGCTTCTTAATTTCTTCTACAAAATAAATGTGTGCTAGGCTTCAACTCTTCAAGCTCCTCCACGTCTGGCTCTACTACTACTACTACTGCTACTTATAATGATGATTTCTTTGTACATACACACGATACAAAGAGAGTAGTGAGTGACAAGACAGAAGAACCATGACAGTGGTGAATAACAAGATCGAGTGTTGCTTTAGTGCTTTTGCATGCAGGAGTCCGTCAAGTGGAGCATGGAAACATCCATACCGGCCGGCTATACTGACTCAGTTGATGACGGAGCGGCCATCTCCGATGCAGAGAGTAATAAGAGGATGCTCCTGAAGGAAGTTGTGGGAGGAATTATGTAAAACAATATACATCCAGGAGGAACTTGAGTATCAGTATGCTGATCCAACAATTGATGAAGAAGAATAGGTTGAAGAATTATGATGGATGATTTAGAAGAGACCGATGAGGAATGTGATGGGTGATCGTCCCAGCCTATGTCCAAATTCGTACTTTTGCTAATCGAGTTTGGAGGCCAGGAGTATGGAATTCTTCTCGAGTTTGGAGGCCAGTAGGGCCTACGTAGTTCTTCTCTCCAGAGAACGGATTTTATTATGTCAAGTTTGGATTGTACGAGGACATGGAGCGAATACTGCTAGGAGGACCTTAGACATTCGATGGAAGGTTGGTTATCCTAAGACAGTGGGACCAAATACAATCTTTGAAAGGAAGAGGCTTTCTATTGTTCCTATATGGATCAGATTTCCATGCTTTCTGTTAGTCCCGAATGTTCGATAAGTCGTCATCGGACGTGATATTATACAAGTCTAAGTTGTGCTTGTACAAGGCACGATCTTGTACAATAACAAATACTGAATCGAGATTAAAGTATCAGAACTATAGTGCAGAAAACCAAATAAACACAATGAGACAAGAACAATTTTTTTTTCTTTATTGATACATTACAGCAGAATACAAAGTGGGACTCTCACTGGTCGACTCAAAAAGCTAACTTGGCTTAAAACTTTCCAAACTGAAAAGAATTATAATGACTATGTTCCATAGATTAAATCCTTTTATACAAGAAAACAAACATGCATTTTGATCTCTAGCTTCCAAAGGATGAGGGTCTTCTATTGCATCAACAAGTCCAACACTAGAAAATCTTGCATCTGTGTGGGGAGAGGGGGTCAATACACTAGGAAAAGCACTTGTGAGGGACAAAAGCTACACTTAACTGAAAGTAGTCACTAAATAATTATGTAAGAAAAATGTTCTCTTAACGGCAGTCTTCTTGCTTTTAACTACTTACATAATACAGATCAAGAGTCATATTTCATTTTCGAAAACCTTAATATTTTCTTCTTTCATTTATTCAAAATAGTAGAGACAATTGCATGCATATTAATCATATTTCTTTCTATCTTTAACAAATGCAACATCTTTCTTTAAACAAAATCTTCCTTAAAGACATGATAATAACATTTCATTTAAAGCGACAATTCATAATAATAAGCATAAAACACAAATATAACCTATACAGTGATTCTTACCCATGGTCGACTTTCTATTATATATATATATATATATATATATATATATATATATATATATATATTTCATGTCTGTCTCTACATTAAACTGTTAGGCTTGCAATAATATTATCCCAGCATGCGACCTAACTACGTAATGGTCCATGGACGACTTTTCATGATTAGAAGTTAGGACGTACAAGTCCATCTCTCTAATAGACATGGCATCATCTGATCACAAGGACATATAAGCCTAAAGGTGTCCCATTCTATCCTAAGCCGATATAATTTCGATTTTCTCAAAATCGGTCGAGAGACTATACCTTGTGCACAAGTTTTCCAAGACTAATACATACATACGACTTCTATCAGATAAAATGCTACCATGCAGCTGTAGAACCCTAGAGGGGCGGTGAATAGGGAAATAAAATATAACTTAAGCACAAGAAGCAATATACGTCAAATAAAAAGATAGAGTAAGAAGATCAAACACAAGATGTATCATGGTATCCTTGCTTGAGGCAATCCAGTCCCGGAACTCTCTCCGGCTTAAATCCACTATTTAATAAAATAGTACACACGAGTTTGGATCCGAAGAACTCGCCAACTTCAACACGAGTTTGGATCCGAAGAACTCACAAACTTCAACACACGAGTTTTCTTACGAAGGCTCGCCAACTTCAAAGAAATGAGAAGAGAACTTGTTGATCTTCTAACACTTAAAGATCGAAAATTACAACTCTTAAATACTCTAGCACTTTGGGAGAGGATGACAATTAAAAGCTTGGTAGAGTATTAATGGTGGAGCTCTTGGTTGTTTAGAAAATTTATGGCAAGAGTTGGTGAAAGCTTCAAGAGAGAGAAGGCTTTCATTTATAGAGAAACCAAGAGTAGGTAGCATTTAATGCTCCTGGATACAGACTGACCGGCATACCGTCGGTATGCACCGGCATACCATCGGTATACCGGTCGAACAGTAACGGTCATATTAATATCCTTTGGGAGCATTTAATGCTGCCGTTAATGCTGGTATATGCCATTCAAAAATCAAATTTCGTAACCCGGTATACCGTCGGTATGCCGCGGTATACCGTCGGTATACCGATGTGTGTCACAGAACGTTTTTGTAATAAACAAAACGGTATACCGTCGGTATGACGGTGCATACCGTCGGTATGCCGAAGTTTGTCACAGAATATTCTATGGCTCACAAAACGGTGTACCGCCGGTATGCCGGAGTATACCGTCGGTATTCTGATCAATATCACAGAATATTTTTTAGGCAAACAAAACGGTATACCGTCGATATGCCGGAGCATACCATCGGTATGCCGATGTTTGTCACAGAACGTTTTGTGATCCACAAAACGGTATACCGCCGGTATACCGGAGCATACCGTCGGTATGTCGAGATTTCTTACAGAAAGTTTTGTGGTCAGTAAAACGATATACCGTCGGTATGCCGAAGGATACCGTCGGTATGCCGTTCTATAGGATATTGATTTTTGACTTGAGAATAGAAAGCTTTTAGTTTTGTCATCCAACCTTAAGTATTTACATAAAGACCTAGACCTTGTACAGACTCGAAAACATGCAGAGTAGAGAGCCATCTTTTCAAGGAACGTCGGTTTTTGCTTCAATCTTCAAGGTTATGGTTGGTAAACTTGAATAGACAGTCTTTAAGTAGTAGAGTTTCTGAAATGATATCAATCTGAAAACAGAGAAAACTAAACTACGAAGATGCTGTTAATAATATCAAAATAAAATGTGCCAACAATCTCCCCCATTTTGATAATTGACAAAATAGAGAGATAGCATCTTCAGGGAGTGACTCCCCCGTAGGTAGACAACTCCCCCTCAATACGTTTTCTCCCCCTTTGTCACGTAGTCAAAGATGGAAAAGACAAAAATAAAAAAAAATATGAATATGGAACACAATATCATAGACAAAAGCATGTATTGATAGATAAAAATTGGAAATTTGGATACATACGTGACAACCATAACACACTACATAAAGACATATGAAAAACTCTCCTCTACGAGAGTTAGCAAGACAATAAAAGGACAGATATCAAGTCCCCGTAGGGCTGCAAACAACTAGGAACAACAAAACACTGGTCCCCGAAGGACCGCAAAAGACATAAAAACAACCACAAACAAAATAAGACAACTACTTATTCGACATCACCAACACAAGGAAGTAACCCCTACTCATCAGCCGGATCATCCCCACCATCCTGAGCCTGGTGGAAAGCGCCAAAAGGATCAATGACGTCTGGGTACATAAAGTCGTAGGCATTGGGATCGGAAAAGCGGGAGGCCTGGTACATCGGATCCTGAAGATTCAGATCCAGAAATGCATCCCGGTCCTGAAGGGTGCGCTGAATAAAATATGCATGGTCATGGAAGCGGGATTTGATCAGAGTTCCAAGGCCACGAGTGTGGGCCCGTATCTGCTCCTCTGCCTGAGCCACACACATGTCGAAATGCTGTTGTATCAGCGGCATGTAGCGACCGGAGGCA
The DNA here is from genome assembly GCA_029216955.1 of Iris pallida. Lineage (NCBI taxonomy): Eukaryota > Viridiplantae > Streptophyta > Magnoliopsida > Asparagales > Iridaceae > Iris > Iris pallida. Next base: position 2,827,450 of record JANAVB010038613.1, read on the forward strand.
GGAGAAGTAGAGGCGGGTGCAGCAGGAGCAGAAGCTAGCGGCTCTTGGGAGGAGGAGGCACGAGATGTGGAGGCACCACCGACGGAGCGGGAAACAGCAAGGAAGGATGAGACACCGTCCGAGTAGCAAAGGGAGAGGTCGACTTGCTTGGCTTCCAAGATAAGAGTGATAAAGGATCCATAGTACAGATTCTGCTTTCATGCGGGCATGACGCCGAAGAAGGCATGGAGAAGAGTCTTGGGGAAGGACCAAGACTTCCTCGAATACAGGTAGTATATACACACCAGGGCATCACCGGTGATGGCGTCATAGTTACCGTCCTTGGGATAGAGGGTGTAGCACACGATCCTATGGAGGTCGTTATAAAACGGCTCCAGTTGTACGGAAAGAGCCCGGATATTAGGAGGGTTTGGGCCCTTCCAAATGATAGCGCAGAATTCGTCAAAAGAGCATGACGCCGAAGGATGAAGAGCAGCCAAGCCCGGTAGAGCCTCTCCTCTGTCTGGGACGCCGAGAATGCTAGAGAGGTCACGAGCCGTCAGGCAGAAATGGCGCTCGTTGACCATTGTCTCAATGGCGCCGTTTTCGATGTCCGGAACCATGTTACAGTAGAACAGACGCACGACGATGGGGTAGACAGGCACTTGACGCCGAAGGAGGAAAGAGAGACCGGCCTCTTCGAAGAGAGAAACATGGTCGGGGAAGAGGTTCCAGTTGATGGTGCGGCCTTTGTAGATGTTATGGTGCACGAAGTGTTGGAACCAAGATTCGGCAGCCAAAAAAGAGGTGAAGACCCGCGGGTCATAGCCATGGGACATGGGCACAAGAGTGAAGGGATTGAAGGAGGTGGAGGAGGAACGAGCACGCTTGGGGGCAGCCATTGGGAGTGGAGAAAGTTTGGAAGGAGGAAGAAGGTTTGTGAAATGAAGAAGAGGAGGAGGAAGAAGGTGGGTTTTTAAAAGGTATGGGGAAGGGGAAGAGTGGGAAGGTTGTAGAGGATGAGGGAAAAAAGAGGTGGTTTTGAAATAGAGATAATGGAGGAGTTAAAGGGGGGGAGAGGAAGGAGTGTGTTATTAATGTGGATGGAAAGTTATGGAATAGGGAAGAGAAAAGGAGGAGTTGGAAATTAAATGGGGAAATGATGGATGTGATGGGTAGTTAATGAGGGGGAAGAAATAAAGGAAGAATGAAAGAATGGTGGGGCCCGAGAGCAGTAATGACTAAACAGTCCGCCGCGGACCAGTATACCGTCGGTATGCTGACGTATGCCGACGGTATACCAATTTTTGGCACAGAACATAATTCTGAACCAAAATTGGCATGCCGTCGGTATGCCGCAGTATACCGTCGGTGTGCCGGCCGAGAAGAACTATGAGGCGAAATTTAAAATGCCCAATTCTTGGCAAAAAAAATGAAGCGATCCTCCGGGAGAGGTTTGGTGAAAATATCGGCTAACTGATAAGTAGTGTCAATAAATTCAAGGCGGATATCCCCTTTTTGTTGATGATCACGAAGAAAATGGTGTCTAATTTCAATGTGCTTCGTGCGTGAGTGACAAATCGGGTTTTTTGTGAGATTGATCGTGCTAGTGTTATCACATTTAATAGGGGTGCAAGTATGAGAAATACCATAATCTATAAGTGTTTGGGACATCCAAAGAATTTGTGCACAACAACAACCGGCCGCAATATACTCGGCCTCAGTGGTTGAAAGAGCAACAAAATTTCGTTTCTTACTAAACCACGATACTAAGGATTTCCCAAGGAATTGACATGTGTCGCTAGTGCTCTTTCGGTCAATCTTACATCCGGCAAAATCTGCATCCGAGAAGCCGTGAAGCTCAAAGGATGAAGATTTCGGATACCAAAGGCCCATGTTAACGGTACCTTTGAGATATCGAAAAATACGCTTGACGGCACATAAGTGTGAATCCTTTGGATTTGCTTGATATCGTGCACAAAGACATACACTAAACATGATATCAGGACGGCTAGCAGTTAGGTAAAGTAAACTACCGATCATACCTCGATACTTACGAATGTCGACCGATGTGCCATCTTCATCATTGTTAAGCTTTATCGTTGTTGCCATAGGAGTCCTCATTGATTTGGATGAGTCAAGTTCGAAACGCTTGAGGAGATCCTTTGTATATTTTGCTTGATTGATGAAGGTCCCTTTGGGTCCTTGATTGATTTGTAAGCCCAAAAAGAATGATAGTTCACCCATCATGCTCATTTCAAATTCTTCCTGCATAACTTTAGCAAATTCTACACAAAATGTATTATTAGTGGAACCAAAAATGATGTCATCGACATAAATTTGAACCAGTAAAAGAGTGCCATTATGGGATTTGATAAAAAGTGTCGTATCGACTTTTCCCTTAGAAAAATTGTATGAAACAAGAAAGGAGCTAAGGCGCTCATACCAAGCACGGGGAGCTTGTTTGAGGTCATAAAGGGCTTTGTGGAGTTTGAACACGTGATTAGAAAATTGAAAATCTTCAAAGCCAGGAGGTTGTTTTACATAAACTTTCTCTTTAATAATACCATTTAGAAAAGCACTCTTAACATCCATTTGAAAGAGTTTAAAATCATTAAAGCAAGCAAAAGAACATAGCATACGAATGGATTCAAGACGAGCAATCGGAGCATAGGTTTCGTCGTAGTCAATGCCTTTCTCTTGTTTATAGCCTTGAGCAACCAATCGGGCTTTGTTATGAGTCACTAACCCATCTTCATTAAGTTTATTTCAAAACACGTATTTAGTTCCAATAATGGGGTGATTGCTAGGTTTTGGGACAAGTTTCCAAACCTTGTTTCGCTCAAATTGATTTAGCTCTTCTTGCATCGCTATCATCCAAAATTTATCATGAAAAGCATCATTAATATTTTTAGGCTCTATTTGAGAGATAAAATCTACGTTTGTACAAAGATCATGAGTGGAGGATCTAGTGCTTACATTGGAAGAAGGATCTCTAATGATAAGCTCCTTAGGATGATTGGTGACAAATCTCCATTCTTTTGGGAGATCCTTTTGAGGAGGCTCGAGAGGTGGAGACTCTTTTGTTAGAGGAGTCACAACTTCATTGTTAGATGAAGAAGGACGATCTCCAATAGAGTTCTCCAACCCAAACGAGATGTCATCAATATCATCGGAAGAGGAGAATGTAGAAGAGTTAAGTTCATTAAAAGAGACATTGGTTGACTCTTCGACAACAAGACTTTTTTATTAAAAATACGAAAACCTTTACTATGAGTAGAGTATCCAAGGAATATTCCTTCATAGGCTTTTTCTTCAAACTTGCCTAGGTTATCCTTGGTATTCAAAATAAAACAATTACATCCAAAAACTTTAAAATATTCAATAGAGGGAATTTTGTCAAACCAAAGCTCATAAGGAGTCTTTTTAGAAATAGGTCTAATCAAGACCCTATTTATAACATGACATGCCGTGTTAACGGCTTCCGCCCAAAAATATTAGGGGAGCTTATATTGGTTTAACATAACCCGGGCCATGTCGCCAAGGGTTCTATTCTTTCTCTCCACAACACTATTTTGTTGAGGAGTTCGTGGACAAGCAAAATCATGTCCAAAATCATTCTTTTCACAAAATCTTTTAGAATCGGCATTGTCAAATTTTTCTCCATGATCACTTCTAATCTTGTTAATAGAAAAACCTTTCTCATTGTGAACACGTTTATAAAAAGCAACAAATTTACGAAAAGTATCACTTTTGCAAGCAAGAAAAATAACCCAAGCAAATCTTGAAAAATCATCAACCAAAACAAAAGCATAAAGCTTGCCTCCAAGACTAGCAACTCTACTAGGACCAGAAAGATCCATATGAATAAGTTGAAGAGGTCTAGAGGTACTCACAGAGTTGATGAATTTGAAGGATGACTTGGTCAACTTAATTTTCTCGCATTCTTCACACACCATATCCTTTTTGAAAGGGATACTTGGGAGTCCTCTTACGAGCTTCTTGGTGGCAAGATGAGAAATGGTATCCATGTTGGCGCGTCCGAGCCTCATGTGCTAAAGCCAACTTTCATCATTCTTAGCAACTAAGCACCTGTCATTGTTAGTGTCTTCGACAAGATATAAAACATAGATATTATTTTCTCTAATGCCTTCATGAACAATAGATCCACTTGAACTATCGGTAATGAAACATTTGAGCTTAACAAACTTGATATCATAACCATTATCGATAAGATGACTAATACTAAGAAGATTGTGTTTAAGATTAGTAACAAGACACACATTCTTAATACAAGGATAAGGAGGGGAACCGATATTACCATTTTCTATAATGTGACCTTTAAGATTGTTACCAAAGGAGACGTGTCCTTCCTTCTTCATCGATAGCGTTGTAAATATGAAGCATCCCCGGTCATGTGCCGTGAACAACCGCTATCGAGAATCCACTTGCTTCTAGCATGAGAAGGACTCTTCACCTACAACATAAGTTGAAGATGAATATTTTGGTACCCATGATCGTATGGGTCCTTGAGTGTTAGTCTTAGGAACCCACTTATAAACTTTCTTATCAACTAGTTTTCTAGTATGACAATAATTGGTCGTATGTCCAAGCAAGCCACAGTAGTTGCAAATCATAGAGGATTTAGAAGAAGACGTGTGAGTATCATGCATATGTGAATCTCTAGTGCGAGAAGTTCTATCATTAGTATTATGATGATGATAATAAAAAGCATGACGCGAAGTATTTTTCTTAATAAATGGTCGTTTCCTTGTGTTATAATAGGACTTGTGTGTAGTGTTCATGTAAGGAGTATGCCTAGCATTGTGATGAGTGTGGAGGTGTCTTGGAGTATGTATGTGAGTAGTGTTCTTATTACATAGTTTCTTAATCTGTACAAGAAGATCATTATACTTAATAGAAGTATCATATTCTCTCATATTAGCATCTTGAACTTTATGCATAGCAAATTCATAAGCCCTTCTCATGGATTGAATCTCATCATCCTTTTTCTTGATGGTAACAAGGGATTCTTGAAACTTGAGTCGCAAAAACTCTATTTCATCCGTGTCAGAAGCAGGAGATTTCCCCTTTACATCAATAATGACGCTTGAGAGTTTCTCTACTTCAAGTTGAAGAGCATCAACCTCTTTTAGAGATTTTTTGTATTTATTTCTAACACCTTTGTGCTCTTCATGTAGTTCAAGGATAGCTTTCTCCAAGTCATCATAAGTAAGAGTATTTAAGGAGAGATCATCAAGTACCTCATCGGTTCCCATGAGACAAACATTGGCATTGTGTTTGCACTCTTTGTCGTTGTCGGAGTCGCTTGCATCACTCTCACACCAAATGCTTATGTTGGCAAATTTTCTGGAGGACGAGCTTCCTTTGCTAGGCTTCTCGTACTTGCTTGAGTCTTTTCTTATCATAGGACAGTCCCTCTTGATGTGTCCGGTTCTTCTGCATTGATAGCACGTCAGATCTTCCTCATTGTCCCGTCTAAAGCGGTTAGCTTTGTTGAATTTGAGGAACTTTTGGAAGTGCTTAGCTGTGAGAGCTATTTCTTTATCATCGTCCGACTCGTTGTCGTCGGAGCTATCCTTGGAGTAGGACTTTGTAACTTTGAGAGCAAGAGACTTCTCTTTCTCTTTGGCCTTCTCCTTCTCTTTCTCTTGTATGGAAGATTCCTCTTGATCTTTCATGTCGAGTTCATGAGTCATAAGCTTCCCCATGAGGGTCTCAAGGTTCATGACTGTCAGGTCATTCCCCTTAATGATTGCGGTAGCTTTAGGACTCCATCCTTTAGTCAACCCTTTAAGGATTTTTCTGATCTTTTCATGAGTAGGATATTCCTTACCAAGAGAAGAAAGAGGATTAATAATATCACCAAAATGAGTAAACATGCAAGTAATAGACTCATCATGTTTCATCTTAAAGGACTCATATTCTTGCGTGAGTCTACTAATCGTGGATTCCTTTACTTGTGATGTACCCTCGTGTGTGACTTCAAGTAACTTCCAAATCTTATTGGAAGTCTTGTAAGTAGAGATTCTATTGAATTCACTACTATCGAGAGCACAATAAAGAGCGTTCATAGCCTTGGCATCTCGACTAGCAAGCTTCGTGGTATTTTCAGTAAGTATGTTCCTAAGGGTGTCAGATGCAATATCCTCAATAACTCTGGAAGGAGTAGGGAGACCATTTATCACACAATCCCATAAATCAAAATCTATGAACTTCAGATAAATGCTCATCCTAATCTTTCAGTAGTTATAATTCGTTTCATCAAATAGGGGCGGCCTATTTGTGGAGTGTCCCTCATTGTGGAAGGTGTTGATACTAGGGTTAGTTGCCATGGATCACTCAAAGGGTGTAAATCCAAATCAAGAGAACAAAGCTTTGATACCAATTGTAGAACCCTAGAGGGGGGTGAATAGGGAAATAAAATATAACTTAAGCACAAGAAGCAATATACGTCAAATAAAAAGATAGAGTAAGAAGATCAAACACAAGATGTATCCTGGTATCCTCGCTAGAGGCAATCCAGTCCCGGAACTCTCTCCGGCTTAAATCTACTATTTAATAAAATAGTACACACGAGTTTGGATCCGAAGAACTCGCTAACTTCAATACGAGTTTGGATCCGAAGAACTTGCCAACTTCAACATACGAGTTTTCTTACGAAGGCTCGCCAACTTCAAAGAAATGAGAAGAGAACTTGTTGATCTTCTAACACTTGAAGATCGAAAATTATAACTCTTAAATACTCTAGCACTTTGGGAGAGGATGACAATTAAAAGCTTGGTAGAGTATTAATGGTGGAGCTCTTGGTTGTTTGGAAAATTTATGACAAGAGTTGGTGAAAGCTTCAAGAGAGAGAAGGCTTTCATTTATAGAGAAACCAAGAGTGGGTAGCATTTAATGGTCCTGGATACAGACTGACCGGCATACCGTCGGTATACCGGTTGAACAATAACAGTCATATTAATATCCGTTGGAAGCATTTAATGCTGCCATTAATGCTGGTCTATGCCATTCAAAAATCAAATTTCGTAACCCGGTATACCGTCAGTATGCCGCAGTATACCGTCGGTATACCGATGTGTCACAGAACGTTTTTGTAATAAACAAAATGGTATACCGTCGGTATGTCGGAGCATACCGTCGGTATACCGGAGCATACCGTCGGTATGTCAAAGTTTGTCACAGAATATTCTATGGCTCATAAAACGGTTTACCGCCGGTATGCCAGAGTATATCGTCGGTATTCCGATCAATATCACAGAATGTTTTTGAGGCAAACAAAACGGTATACCGTCGGTATACCAGAGCATACCGTCGGTATGCCGATGTTTGTCACAGAACGTTTTGTGATCCACAAAACGGTATACTGCCGGTATGCAGGAGCATACCGTCGGTGTACCGATATTTCTTACAAAAAGTTTTGTGGTCAGTAAAACGGTATACCGTCGGTATGTCGGAGCATACCGCCGGTATGCCGTTCTATAGGATATTGATTTTTGACTTGATAATAGAAAGCTTTTAGTTTTGTCATCCAACCTTAAGTGTTTACAGAAAGGCCTAGACCTTGTACAGACTCGAAAACATGCAGAGTAGAGAGCCATCTTTTCAAGGAACGCCGGTCTTTGCTTCAGTCTTCAAGGCGCTATGGTTGGTAAACTTGAATGGACAGTCTTTAAGTAGTAGAGCTTCTAAAATGATATCAATCTGAAAACAGAGAAAACTAAACTACGAAGATGCTGTTAATAATATCAAAATAAAATGTGCCAACAGCAGCAGCTAAATCCATACAAAAATACTGGAGAATAGCGTAAAAAATATCCTTCGTTATATTGGTATTTTTTGTCACTGTAGGAATTTAGCGACATAATAGCAACAAAAAATATCCGTCACTGCATTAGTTGTTGCTGTCAAATTTCCATTGCTAGTCAGTCGTCGTAATGACGGATTAGCGAAAAAAGTAGCGACCATAATATAGTAACCGATTAGTGATGAAAAACATACGTCGTAAGGTAGCGACGGCCTAGTGGCTGAATGACGAATTTTTGTGAGTTCCATTTTTAAGTATTAAAAATGATAGTAGGTTATCGACGAAAATTATCAAAACATTTGTCGACAGTTTGTCAGTATTGCGACATATATAGCGACGGCTTGGCGACTGTTCCAGATAGTTTTTTCTCCCTAAATTTTGTACCAGACATAAGGTTATCGGCAAAAATATTCCAGTTTTTCATCAATAATACATCGTTAACCTGGAAATTTTCCAGTATTCTATTGGTAGCTTGTCACTATCCGTCGCTAACTTGGACACTTGATTTCAGGCTAACACGGACAATTGACATAAGATATAATGATATCTCTGTCGTCATGTGTTCCTTGTGTGCCCACAAGAAAAACTTGACCTCAAAGTGTCCAAGCTAGCACTTACCTAGCTAGCACTTACCATGAAATAATTAGTGACACCTAAATAGCACTTACCTACATACCTATTATCCTGACTCATGTCTTGACACTATACCAATCATACCTACACTTGACACCATACCATATCTTATATGATACTCACTCTATACACTCTAGATACTTTCATATAAACTCCAAACTTACCTTGGCAATTACCCAATTCGAAAAATATCTTATGTACTTCTAGGATACTCACGATCTATACACTCTATGTACTATGATCTCCTTACTATCAAAATATAAATATAGATACATATATAATTAGATGGATATATATGTTTCGTATCTTAGAAATCAAAATATATATAGGATACAACCTTCTTTAAATAGCCTAAATTTTGGAACCCGTCATACACATATAACCTTCCTTCGATTATCACAAAACTAGTTCCAACATGTGTGTCGGTTACAACTTATTCTTTTTCGGGCTACTATAACATGTTTTATTTTTAGTTTATACATTGGTAGGATGTCACGCTCCGATTCCGCAGAACCAATGGTCCTCAATAAGACGTTTTGCTGTGTGAGCCTAAGTTGCGCTCACGCAAGACGGATTCCATAACGACCGATTATAGTAGCTTTTGACGGAATCGTCGCCTAGAAGTCCTAAGCAGAGAAGTTGAATAACACCAAGATATGTATAAAATAATACATTTTATTGATATTGAAACAAGATTACAAGTATGCGAAGCCAAGATTACAAGTCGCTCAAGCTCACTTTCTCTCTGAATACAAGTTACTCTACTCTCTCTCATATTTTAATACAATATAACGAGCCAGCGGATGCTTTAGGAGGCGATGTCCATACATTACGTCCCATATAGATAAAGTCTTCAATACAGTCGCACGCCTCGAAACACCAAAGAACTCCGTACCTCGGCGCATCCAAGCGAGCTCCGCCTCGATGAGAAAGTACCTGTAACCTACTCATGAGAACTGTTGGGTGGTCAATACACAACTGTACTGGTCGTATGAGCTCCTCGTCCATGCATAAAAAAACTAATACATTATTTTAATGAATGCAACATATCCTTTTGATTGTCTTTGTAATCTTGCCTTAGGATCAATTCCAGTACTTAGACTCGTGGCCTACTTGTTTTGCGACAAACATGATCGTGCTCCAAAATTCTTCTGACTGTGCAATAAAACTCTTATGTGCAACATCGTGGCCATGCCTTGCATCAATAACTTACTTATCGTTTGTGTCTCTAGGCCATTCCCATTTCAACGACATCAACGTATCAACTCGTGCTTGCCTTTCGACTCATACTTTGAGTACAACAATATGGTCATGCCATAACTCCATTCGTGCTTCAATATCGAGGTCGTGCCACATAACTCAATATAACTTAACCATATTGTCGCCTCACAAACTTTTCTGTTTCGATCATCAACTGACTCAATCAAGACTTGTGAACTTAGTGCCAATGACTCAAACTTCCGATGCCACCTCTCATGCCAAAAATAAGGTATCTCTGTTGTAGACAAATCTTAGGCCCAAATATTGTATTACAAACCGTGCATATATTTAACTTGACTCATTGGTACCGTGCATACAGTACTCGATTCAATCTAAAGGCATGCATGTGAATCATCGCTATTATGCCGACTCATCTATATGATAGGGTCACTAGCACCACAAGCTATCCTGGACTTATAGCTTTGTTAAATGATGACCCTTTTAGCGTAAATAACGAGCTCCGTTGAAAGTTCTCGACTAACCTGAATGGTACCCCCAGCTCGGTTATACCGTATTTCTTTCTAGGCCGGAACGTCCTGTGGCCCCAGGTTATCGTTCGAGAAAACTTTTTTTTTGTGCAACGAGTTGTCCAATGACCATGCAAGACATGACTTAAACTATTGTCATACACAATTAACACTCTTTCCAGTGTTACCATATTTTTCAGAACTATGTTGGAGACTCCCAAAACCAGAGACTGCCTCGACAACCCATGGTTGCGAGCATTCCATGTTACTATACTATTGACTCAACTCAGGAATGACTATTTGATAGCCCTTCTGCCAAACTCAACTTGAATCAACCATGTTTCATATTGTGCCACGTCTGTGCCATAAACCATATGATACAATTTAACTCATGGGATAAGCAAAGGCTATGCCAAGCCTTGCACCGTAAAAACGTATACTGAGACTTGTGGGACAATTATGCTATACAAAGCATTGGACGGTAGGACAGTGAATACTTTACCAAGCATTTACACTACAAAAATAAGCCAAATTAGCGACGTCCAGATATGTCGCTAATTAAGGCATATACGTCGCTAAAGTTATTTAGCGACGTATTTAGCGACAAAAATTAAGGTCGCAATAAACCTAGTCGCAGATGACACATTCGTCGCCTTACGTCGCTGTTTGCGACATCGCTATTTGCGACGTCGCTATATTACATATTTAGCGACATTATTTTATTCCGTTGCTAAACAACGTCGCTAATATAGCATATTTTAGTAGTGTTATATTGTACGACACCTATGACTATGCTAAGTTTGTAGTCTTGTGGCAACATAAACCAAATTTCTCTTCACCCAAGCCACCGGACGAAGGACCGAGTGTCAATTTGAAAGCACGTCATACAACTTAATCTGACTGGATTGTAGGGCTTTTCTATATTCTAACTCAATCTGACCCAAGGTGGGATTATTCCCTCAGTTATGTGGATTCATCTCTTTTATTATCAAGTCTAATTTATTTATTTGAAAACATCCAGTTTATTAGTGTGAAGGCCAAGCAAAAGAAGTTCTTCAAAGCTACCCACTTGAGCGAGGAGTTGCCTCGACCGAGCGGAACTTCAAACAAGCCATTGCAAGGCTAAGTCAAAATGCCATTGCTGTGGACACACACAAAAAAGTAGAAAAAATGTTGTCTTTTCTTATTGGCGCAAGGCACCACAAATTGAGTACGCCTGAGAGATCCTGCGCTGAGGATCCCCGAGTACAAAAAGAATTCTGAGGAATGGAACGATGGAGATTGAGCGGCAGTTGCTCCTTTACTCCGTTGACACTCCGATTACAAAGTGAGAGAAAATCTAAGAAAATTGCTAACTCTCGGCTCACTGGCAAGAAGGACAACAATTTGTCTCTTAAAATACTCTCCGTTCAGTCTGTCTTTGTAGAGGGTGACGCCCTCTATTTATAGTCGTTTGGTACTGAAATGACTGTTATGTGCCCACAGGTAGAAAATATACTGATTTTACTGTGGATGCATAACACCCCTTTGGGCGCATAAGGTGTAGGCGCATGGACACTGGATGATCGTGGGTAGATCATGGGGTTGACGTGGCTCCATGCTTCGATGCATGATTGCTCGTGGAGACTGACGTGATCGCATGCTTCGGTGCACGATTGATCGTGGAGTTTGATTGAGTCGTAGGGATCTGCTGCCTTGGGCGCATAGTGTGGGAGTAAGTTTGTGCACCCACACTTGGGTGCATGTTTGATCTGCATGAAAATAATATGGACGTATAGCTCCTCTTTGATCATGTGGGCGCATAGCTCCTCATCGATCATGTAGGGGCATAGCCCCTCTTCGACCATATTGGCGCATAGACTCCCTTTGGTTCTGTTGGCGCATAGCCCCCTTTTGGTTATGTGGACGCATAGCTTCTTTTGTCTTCTTCATGTGGGATACATAATCTTATATTTTTTATGCTTCTACAAGACCTCCTTCAATATTTTTGAGACTCGAACGAGTGTCAGAATACTTTGAAAGAAAAATAGGAAAAATTGTCTCCACCAGCTTCATGGACGCATAATAGGAATGACTCATTTGGGTGCATAGGTGTTTTGTCAGGCTGTCAAAATGTGGCTGTTGAGATCTTCCTGGGAAATCTGAAACGATAGGCTCATTTTAGAACAGAATTTGAAAAGGTTCGCTCTTTATGCGTAGTCTGCATCAGTAAATAGCAGGCGCATAATCTGTAAAAGACTGTCTCTATGCAGGCGCATAGATCGTGTGGGCGTATGGACCATGTGGGCACATAGGCCATATGGGCGCATAGCTCTATGTCACGACCCGTACCCAATATTTGGGCCTGAAACGTGTTCACGCCCAGCCTACGCCGCAGACTCGACGGTAGAACGTTGTAACGATATGATGAACAACTACGCAGTAGAATATTACCCACATTGGGAAACACAAGTCAATATCACAAACTCAGCATCTAGAAGATAAAAATAAATAGACCCATCCCATAATAGAAAACGTGTTATGACTGAAAATAAATCTCAACTACAGTGTCTCCAAAAATCAACTAAAGTCAACTACAATATCTCAGCACTAACTATAGGTAACTAAGCAAACGCAGCAGGATCAGATGCTGCGTACTCCTCCTGGTAAGCAAAGTCCGTCTCTACTGAATCTCCCATGTACATGCAATACTGATCAGGGCACTCGACCTCTTCATAATCACCTAAAATTTATTTGGTTACCCAGTCAAGATGGAACGAGTACAATTCACTGAATGTAGTTCCAATATATAAAAATGAATATAAAATAGAGATTAGACATCAGTTCCTTGTTTTGAAAATAAATAAAGAAAGATGTGAGAAAAGACAGAAAAATCAGTAACAATAAATAAACAAAATACCCTACCAATTGTTAGAAGTACCTTTGATATGTGATCAGTCTGGGACACTACACCGCGAGGTCTACGAGGTCTCCTTGCATGAAATATAAACAATATATACGAGGACTACTTGCATAAAATAAATAATGTATACGAGGTCTACTTGCAGAAATTAAACAATGTCTACGAGGTCTACTTGCAGAAAAATAAACAATATCTACGGTTGGATCACATATCGTTGATACTTCTCATTCCCGACTCAACAATTTATAATAGAATATAAAATCACATAATCAAAGGCCAATCAACGAAATATAGTGAAAATTAATATTGAAAACAGACAATAAATTGTACTCGCCTGGTGTCCTGAGCTGCTGACACGGGTCGAGGTCCGAAACAAAGTCCAAGTAACCTATTTAAAGAATTTATACTGTCATTTATACTAACAATGAATCAAAAGTACACATATCTAAAATATCTTTTAGAGCCCTATCTTGGTGCCTTCTTTTGGTAAGGTTTTCCTATAGATGATATTTTCTGGTCTAGTGCCTTGACTCTATTCTGTGCTTATTTCGTGAGTCCATTTATTTGCACTTTACCAGTTGGACTTAATTGTGAAACCCCCCTTTGGTCTGTTACCACAGATATGGATATTAGGTTCCTAATGTACCTTTGGGTCCTGTCAATAGGTATATGCAATACTTCTTGTTCCCTTCACAGGGGAACTAGTTCCTAGGTCTTACCCTATACTAGCAATGTTGTTTGATTTCATGTGGTCGCTGCCCTCTAACAAATTCTGTTGCATGTGTACATGAGTGTACCACTGTCCTATGGGTCTGATACACCAGTCCAAATTAGGTATCTGGCAGTAATTCATGTATATGAGTGGTGCCACTGTGGACTTAGGTTTCCAAGGTTTGAACCTGATGCCAGTATCTAAGATATTACTTAGGTGGTTAGCTTAATGCTAGGCAGCCTTGGGTATGGGTGTATTGATACCAGGTGAACTCTGTGTCCAGTGCTAATTTGCACACATGGCTGGTATAAAGAAGCCCTTAGATCTGGATTCCCTGTGGTTACATATGAGAGGTTATAGGTCATTCTTAATGGTACTACTCAATTGAATGGAAAGTATAGGCCACATGACTCTACCTAATGGCTAACCGAGAGATCATGGCAGTATTCTGTTAGGTACTAGGAAGTGTTCCTAAATATGTATCAAGGATACAGACTTCCTTGTGTCAGTATCTGTGGTTGCCATTGACCTGTGGTAATAGGCTACTTCCCAGGTCCTGTCTACAGCCAGTTAATAGTCTAATGGTTAGCCAGTTCCCTTGATTAGTATTTTTTGATACAAACACTTAGTCTCACATCACCCATGTACCCTAGCAAACCCAATTGATTATCAACATAGTTACCTTCTCAAATCTGGATACACAGGTCTCTATGTGACTATATCTCTTGGGTTATCTCCATACTGACCATCAGTCCTTCATTCTTTCTACCTGTCCTGTATTGACATATGAGCAGGGCACTTTATAAGGTAGGGCCATAAACCAGGGTCTAGGCATTCTGCAAGGAACAATAAAGAACTCTAATGTTTACAATTTGCTACCAAGGTATTAAGGACCTGGTGTGTACCTGATCGTTGTAGGTCTCCAAGGCTTGGGAGTGCTGCCCTGTCAAGCCTGCCCCTATGTGTACATAACCTTGACGCTACTCCACACATAACCCATGCTAGAATCTGCGAGATACCAGGGGAAACCTATGGTTCAGGATCCCTTATGTACAAAGGAAAGCTTTGGTTATTTCCCAATGACAGTATCGGGCACCTACAGTGGCAGTTCTCTGTATAGGTAGATACTGCTATAACAGGTAAGTTGGTACCTGCCCTGCAGACCATATCCTGTATTTCTTTTCTGGTGTAGGATATAGGGGTGGACTTGTTGTGAGGAACCCAATAGATTATCAGGTTGAGTGTTTACCAGTTGGTTCACAAATCACATCAATCCATCCAGCATCCCAGTACTCCACTCAATGCCACATCTCTATCAGATATCAAGTATCCTAATGTTTTTCCCCTAAAGTGTTTGCTGGTATGCCCTTACTCCTTTTGGTCCCTAAATAGTTGCACAGGCCTATACCTAGGTTTATCTGGTCATGTGCTAATTCTAAACCATCTCAACTGATATGGGATTTGCTGATACACACTATGTATCAACAGCCCTTGCCTGGTGCAACCAGCTATTCCATATCCTAAGGTTCCAATCCTTGAATACCAACTCCCAGGGTCAGTATGTATAATCCCTTGGTAACTAGGCCTTCCCAGTCGAGTGATTTAAAGTGTAGGATACTAGGAACCTGTCAGCTAAAGACCCTACCCTTAGATTACCCAGAACTATTCAATGCCAGTACCCAAAGTATCCCCTATTCTCTCGTATAAGGTACGGACCCTATACCTTTGCCTATATGTTTGGTGAGGGTTGCCTACGTTTTTACCTAGGAATTTCAACAAATACCTATCCTACTCCAAGCTTCTAATGCTGACAAAAGAATTTGTATCATGGCATTCAAGAAGGATGATGAACTCACCTTGTGATTGCACAAAATCTTGGCCTCTTCCTGGCGTCCGCTTTAGTACTCTTGGCAGGAGATGATATGGGTGGCTAGGGTTTGTAGGGAGGAAAAACGTAGCAGGATCAATCTATATATACAGGTAGGATGGATGGGATCGAAGGAAAAACCTAGAGGAATTTGAATTATTTGAATTCTGGATCCTGCTTTATCCATTGTTGTTTGAGGACAATATCTATGTATTCGACTAACATCATGAGTATAGGTCATATCCTGATGAAGAATTTAAATTCAAAAAAATAACGTTAAGGTCCATAGATCAATAGTCTTTTGCAAAAAAACCTATTACTTAATTCTTATATATATTTATATATATAAAACAGGTGTCTAAGTCAAAATTTGTAAATGGCAATTAAAATAAATAAATAAATAAAATAATAAAAATATATATGGGACCTACACTCTCCGTTTATGCCTATAAATAGGCTTGAAGGGAGAGAAAGCTCTTTCTCTCTTATTTTTCCTCAGAATTTTCAAAGAGTTTTTTTTTTACTCTCTTTCGAGCAATCATGTCTCCCAAGGCTGCTTCGACTCCCAAGAAGTCTGTAAAGGGCAAGAAGGCTGCAGCAGCAAGTTATACTCCTTTGGCAGTGTCTCATCTGGTTCAGGACCCCATCCTGGGTGAGGCGATGTCTCAAAAAATGAAGTCTCGAGCGATAATTTGTGGCGCTCGAACTTTTCTCTGCTTGGGCGCATAACCATCGATATGCGCCCAAAGCAAACACTTCTTTTATGAGCGGTCTTATGCGCTCACAGATGCATGCGCCCACGCACTTTGTTGTGTTATACGCCTAGGCACTTGGTTGTGTCATGCGCCCACACACTTTGTGTTATGCGCCTATACAGAACATATGCTTATGCGCCTACACAGAACTTGTGCTTATGTGCCCTCACAGAACTTGTGCTTATGCGCCCACAGGCCCTTTGGGTGCATAACATCAGAAAGCATAGAATTTCTCAGTACTTAGCTCTTTTTTCTGTAGATTCTACGTCCAACTTTTTCTTATGTCTTCGTAGTTGACATGGTTGTCCCGGCTCTTGGTGGGATTCCTCTTGGCTCTGCCCGCCATGATTTGGATTCAAGCCTCGTCACCGCAATGGTCATAAATGCTCAGGTGAAGATCAGCCATGACCAGCCTTCGGTACGGGTGATCGCTATGCTTGAGCAGGACAAAAGTTTCTTAAAGCAGAAGATGAATGATGAGAAGTTCACGCTCGGAGGGGCACGGAGCTTTAAGAGACTGTACTTCTTGTTTGGTGATAGCCTAGGATTTGAAGACGATGAGACGATATGTCTAGAAGACCCTCTGGTAGTCAAGTTAAATAACCAAAGGATATGGTTACCCTCGATGAAGCGTCAATACCCTCTGTCAGCGTTTACTGATCTAGCTGTGCGAAGGCAAATAAAATGGGACCTGACCTCTGAACTGCATGGAGTCATTTCTGGCAGGATCCAATTCAACTCTGGTGACTGGAAGAAGGACAGTTTCAAGTGTGTCAAGGGCTCCACGCCCTACTCCACGAGGGGATTGCATCCTGGGGCCATAATAAATGACGTCCCGATTGATCTTCACCCTTACGCTGCTGAGACTCTCTCCAACCCGTTGCTGTCAAAGAAGGAGTCGTATCCGGGAGGGAAGCTACGGATGGAAGGTTAGAGATACTTTGTCCTATTCTGGAGCGACCTTACTGGATGGGTGCTCTCGACTTACGAGGCCACCCTAAAAGCTACCGGCCTTTTTTATGCTGTTAGAGCCATCCAATATGGCATAAAGATTAACTGGCCTATGTTTATCTCATTGGTGGAGTTGTACAACTATCATACGTGTACCTTCTTCACTCCGGGTGGGGAGATGGGTCTGGTTCTTCACGAGATGCAGGCGATATCAAAACTTCCCTGGGGGACCAAGCCATACGAAGAATACGTCCCCTGTGATGATGAGCTCCTGAATTTGGAGAAAGAGAACTCCGAGATGATGGAGGTGTATAAAGAGTTACTCTGTCACCTCTTTATTTGTCACCAGGTCACAAAGAAGGGTAAGGCTGAGGGGTTCCTTCCCCATACGAGGGCTTGGACCAACTACATCTTCATCAGAGAAGAAGGAGACGGCCCAGTCTCTTCCTCGACTCGCAAGCCCTCTACGAAATCTAAGATAAAGCAATTGATGGAAGACCACGGGGCTGTAGATACCGAAGATAGTGATGATTCCGAGGGGAACTTCCGGGTCTATAATTTCTTCAAGTAGGCCGAGTTCAAGCTGTCGAAAAAGGATGTGCTAGCTGCTTTCCTGATGACATGGCTCCGCGATTGTGTAGTTGTAACTGCCTATTTTCAAAATCAAGGGTAATTTTGCCATTTCTCAGTTTTCCATAATTTTGGTGAATTTTAATTAATTTCATACTATTCAAATTGGTGTATTATGATTTTATTGTTTTGTTAGTACAACCCTAGAAACTATTTAGCTTAGAGACTAACCATGACCACGGAGACCCAACCAAGTGTTTAGATTAGCAAATTTCCATTTTCTAGGCTAAGGGCATTTTGGTCATTTGTTTACTTTTGAATTAATATGGATTTTGGCCTTTTGGTAATGAGCTAATTGATTGTTTAGGCCTTAACCTAGAATTTCCCTAATCTAGAGGTTAACCATGGGCCTAGATATTAGATTAAAAATATCTATTACATGACAACGTTAGTAATATCTAAATATTATGTAGTAGGATATTTTCCTTAAGATATTGGTAGAAAGAAAGCCTTAGGACTAAATTGGACCAATGAATGGACTTAGATTTATGTGGAGAAGCCTTAACCACCCATCTACATCTAAACCCTAACCCTAGGCTGCCATAAGGAGCCTCTCCCCCTATTTAAACACTTAATGACACCTCCTTGCCTCCTTCTCTAAACATACAAAACCCTAGTTTAGTGTTCTTCCCCAAATCACGCTATTTCACCAATTCAACTTCAAATTGAGCCTAGTCTTTTGCATTGGACTCCCCTACAGTAGTAGAAGCCATTGGTGGATAGCTAGCAAGGGTTTGAAAGATTCGGGACCGTTGCAAATCGAGGAAAACATCGGTACTAGGCCCTTTACATTGAGATTCCAACTCTCAATAGTTAAATCTATCTACACCTATTGAAATCATGATTTTTCTTTATAGATGCATTTATTTAGGGTTCCCCTAGGTGTAGCCCAACTTTGGTAGGATTTTGTGTCCGTTTGATATGCGTATCGGACACGTATCGGACCGTAGTTGAAGGTGTTTGGTGAAATGTCTCAATGGATTGATTTTTAACCAATTTCAAAACAAATTTTAGATTTGGGTAGCCTAATAGGTGGGGATTAGATTTGTGAATGACTGAGTAGGTTTTGGATCTCTGTTCGTGTCTAAATTAGACACGAACCCACTGTTTGGACACTGCACATGGGAGTACTGTGCTCCCCTGTGCTCGGGTGTCCTAGCGGACACGACACGGCACCCCAATACCAAAAAATTGGTGTGTGGGTACGGGCAACCATTGATAATATACACATTAAATTTGAGGAGATATTATCGAGTATTTTAGGAGAAAACCCGACTGCACGGGTCTCACACACACACGCGCGCGCGCACACAAGTGCGACTGATATGCACTTCGTGCGCGGATACGAGGATACTTGGACTCGTGTCAGGCTACCCTAGCCCTAGACCTAGACTAACTGTGGACATGAGCATGACACTTGTGGGTTCGTGTGTCATGTCTTAGAGGGCTCGACACACGTGTACGAGCCCCATTCACTGTACAATTTTACCTTCACTGAATACACGGTTCAGACACTTGTTTGGACATGTTTTGTGTCACTGATTGACACTGTAGGACACAACTAGACCCCCTATTCTGACACACATCAAACCCCCCCTCGACACGAATGTTTGATTTGATTTTGGTTAAAAACTTGGGTTCAAAAATATGTTTTGACTGATACACAGATTTATTGTTTACTGTTTTCAAATGTTTAATTCAATTCCAGATTTCAAATGAGTTTGAATATTTTACTTAGGAATTAGTTTGTATTTCTAATTGGTTTTCAGGATTTGTTTGAGTTCGAATGTGAATTCGAACCTGGGTTGGGTTTGCTTACAAATGGATTTTTCCTGATATAGGCTATATGGGTTGTTTTCGAAAATGAGTTTTCTAGTTACCTGGTTTTAATGTATGTTAGTTATTAGGATTGGTTCAAGGTTTACTTATATACATATTGGTTTTCATTGGTTTAGTTGTAGGTAAATTGAAATTGAATATATAAGTATCATTCGAAAACTGGTACAGGGTTGTCTTCAAAATCTGAATGTATATAGATATATGTCTATATGTATGTTGTATACATGTTATAGGTGAATTGGATATGAGAAGAGGGGATGAAGGTTTAAGAAGCAGTAGTAGGAGCTAGCAGCAGGGTGATACCCTGCCTTGACCTAGCTTGGCTTGGTTGATTTAGAGTTGTGGGTGTGTGAGAGAGTTGTTGCGTTGGGTTGAGTTCACTGCACTGTGCAGTAGCAGAACACAAGCATCTGAGTTTTGGGGGTTGCCTTCTAAATATTTAGATAATAGTTTACCTATAGTCTAAAGTATAGGATATTACCTATTAACATAGATAATGATATATCTATAGATAATGGGGTTTTCCTAAGTAGTCTAAGTTAGTTAGCCTATGGCCTGGGTATAGAGTGTTACTACCCTATTAATCTAGGGTAGATAGTTACCTATAGTATATAGTTAGAGGTTGTATCCTAGATATATAGATAGGATACCACCCATATATATTACAGTACATATCTATTATATGTATGATCTTGGTTGATTACCTACTAAGCCTAGCTTGAGGATTAGTCTATAATCTAGGATAGATTGAAAGGTAAAATACATTGTATAGGGTAATGTTGGTTTTTGGATACCTAGATTTGTATCTTAGTAGAGAATTGTTGGTATAAGATACTTAGACTAGAGTTGACCAAATGACCAAAAGTCGACTGTAGGTCACCCCTTGACCTAGATTGTATTAGTTTGACTTTGTTAGGCCTAGTTTGACCTAGTTGACTTTGTGACCTAATTTGACATGGCATGACCTTGTTTGACTTAGATTAACTTAGATTGACCTAGTATGACTTAGTTTGGCTTGGTGTGAGTTAGTGTGACCAAGTTTGACTCCTAGTTGACCAAAATTGACTTGTTGACCAGGATAGTTGACCAAAGTTGACTTTGACCTAGATTAACTTAGAATCATGTAAACAGCATCGTATACTTCATTTACCTTATTTCTGAATACATCATAACCTGTATTGCCTTAACTAGGATTCTGAGACTCCAGTTCAGGCATCTATTTTCATCAGTCATTCAGGGTAGCAGGCGAGTACATTCTCTGATAATATTTTGTTTTATGATATCGTCTTTGTTTCTTGTATTTAGTGTAGATATCCTTGTTCTCTTGACACATTGTTCACACAGATTGGTATTTATCTGGATCCTGTCATAAGATGTTATTCCTCTTATATATGGTATGCCTTGTGCAAGTCTTCCTTGTTTCTTTGTTCATTGTATAGACACGATTCCTGTGAAGGAGAGCTACTTTACAGAGAATGCGTGTCATGGTGTGTCATGACAGGATCTACTATATTAGTCAGGGATAGGGGGTGTTAGCGTATGTGATCAATACCCCACAGTACCAGATTGTATCATCATTGCATCACCATTGTATCCTCACTGTATAGTGTTAATCATACACTCACATATGATTAGCCAGGCCAAACATTGTATCAAGTTCTAAGCTGATCACATGTTGAAACTAGTGCTAAACTCACATAGATAGCAGTTCCAAATTTTTGTACATGTTATACACTGTTCTCTTGCTTATCTCATTACAGTTTTGATATACCCTGCCAGAATGCATGTACGCTCTACTTTACCTAGTATATTATCTCTATCTACTACTACATTTCCAATATTGTATAACTAGAACTGTTGTTTGAGATTTTGTACTCGTTCCCGTCCTGACTGGACCAGTTAAAAATATTACAGATTATGAGGAGGAGTGCCCTACCTATTACGGTCCTCATGACGTGGTTGGTATAGAGTTGGATACCCTAGTGCAGCAGGGGCTAGCTCTAGTAGATGAGGCCTTGGTATAGTTTAGCTAGTTTTAGTATAGTACTGGACTCTGTCTCCAGATTACCTTGGCTTGTTATTATTGTTAGTTGTTTGTATTGAGATTGTTGACTCCAAGATTTTGGACTTGTGTTATTCTGTCTTAAATTTTCAGGATGATATTTATAAATCTTGTTGTCTTTACCTTTCAGTATTATCTATCTACATTTTTAGAGTTTGTGATTGAGTATATTACATTGTCATTGCTTGTCCTCCGTTTGGAGTTCACCATTCTCGACAGGTTTTGATATTATAACTATTGATAGATGGTAGACCTAGACAGCGTTCTACGCCGTTATTGCGGCGTAGACTGGGACGCTGTTACGCACTCCTACCCTTACCTCGGGTGCGGATCGTGACATATTTTTAGTGGTGGCCCATGCAGGTCAGAAGTCGCAATTAGTACAATGTTGTAGTGGTGCTCGACTTAGAGTGCTGCTACGAGCCTGCTATTGTTTTAGAAGATATAGGCTATAGTCTAAGGGTACTCAATCATAATTAGGAAACTTCTATTTTTCTTCTATAAAACTATCATTTCTTGATGCTGATTACTTGTACTTTAATTGTCCTCCTTTGATATGATCTATCTTGTGCCATATTGACTTCTTTTGATCTATCTTCAGGATGGTGATGACTCGATCTCAGCATTTGGAGCCTGTGGATACTGAGAGGTCTGCCATATCTCGTGGACCTGAGTTAGTCACTTCTCTTGCAGTCGGTGCATCTGCAGCAGCAGTCGGGGGCGCTCCTCTACTAGTTGCAAGGACTGTCCCAGAGGTCGCTACAGCAGGAGCAGTCGTGGGTGTTCTTCCTCCTGCACATCGGACTCCTCCGTCTGTAGCCGAGGATCTGTCTTCTCCTCCTCCACTACCTATCGATATGGGGCAGATGTTTGCCTTCCTTCGACAGATGATGGAGGCCCAGCGAGTCGAGACTAAGGCTCAGCAGAGGCAGACAGAGGCGATGCGTCAGGACGTGAGGGATGCACATCAGTTGGCTCTAGCAGCCGTGGAGCAGAGGACTCCGTATCAGGGAGCACATCCGAGGCCGGACAATATCTAGGACTTCAAGAAACTAGGCCTCGTGACTTTGGTGGGACTGAGGGCGTAGTATATGCTGTCGACTGGCTCGAGGACATCGAGCGTCAGATGAGGGCTTCCCGCCTAGCAGACTTCCTGAAGGTCGAGGCGGTGGGGCTACAGTTGTTAGACATTGCTCGCACCTGGCTCAGGAACGAGCCGGACCTTGCTGGGTAGGGCCATACCTGGGCCAAGTTCAAGGTCCTCTTCAAGGAGAAGTTCTTTTCTCCTACAGACAAGATTGACTTGGCGAGGCTGTTTCAGAACCTCCAGCAGGATGGTTTGTCTGTAGAGGAGTACGCTGCGGAGTTCGGCAGACTGAGCCAATACGCAGAGTATATGGTATGTGAGCCGGAGATCAAGGCGAGCTGCTTTAGAGAGGGATTGATCTGGGATATCAAGATCCTTATTCCTTCTTTCTATGCGACCTATAGCAAGATCTTTGCGGAGGCTCGCAAGGTAGAGCGGGAGTGGGGCCTGAAGTCCAAGAGGGATCGTGATTGTTTTTTGGGACTACTAGCAGCACGGGGTTGCTAAGCGTC